>JAULBM010275906.1:0-16506 GCA_032357055.1 Geukensia granosissima
CAATATGTGGATGCGCAAATTAAAAGCTTATTCATCTTGGCTTATTCTAAGGTTATTTTTGGTAGGTAGTGCGGGGGGTATACATAGTGAGCTTTGCTCACAGTATTAATGTCAATTTTATGGGGGTATGCATCTGTTCTGTTGGGGCTCCTCTGACAACAGAGCTCTAGTTTGTTTCAAATTTATCTTGTCTCTTTAGACCTGGACTATGCACATGGATATTCTACACTGGACTTTTACAGTTGTGTTATTGACAATGTTGAAAGTGGAGATAAAGTATTAAAAATCTTGACGGTATTTTGTTTGTACCTGTCTAAACAAGTGTCTGGATGTTGTATCGTTGTTACCTTGTGACTTGGCCTTGTTTGTCATCGGACTTTTGACTAAGGCCTTTCTGGTCCGTCCTCTGAATTTTGGCCACCGGTCTTGTCTGCCCTCAGACTTTTGCCAACTGTTATTTTAGTCACGATCTGATCTGTCGTCTGACTTTGCTTTTGTCTCTAATCTTTCTTTTGACAGTGGTCTTATCCGTCCTTTGACTTTGTCCAAGGCCTTTCTATCTTCTGACTAGCCATAGTGTTGTCTGTCCTCTGATTTTGGCCATGGACTTGTCTGTCCTCTGACATTTTGCCATGTCCTTGTCTGTCCTCTGGCATTTTGCCATAGTCTAGTTTGTCCTCTGACATTTTGCCATGTCCTTGTCTGTCCTCTGGCATTTTGCCATAGTCTTGTTTGTCCTCTGACATTTTGCAATGTCCTTGGCTGTCCTCTGGCATTTTGCCATAGTCTTTTCTCTCCTCTGACATTTTGCCATATTCTTGTCTGTCCTCTGACATTTTGCCATGTCCTTATCTGTCTTCTACCATTTTGCCATGTCATTATCTGTCCTCTGACTGGCCATAGCCTTATCTATCCTCTGACATTTTGCCATGTCCTTGTCTGTCGTCTGAAATGTTGCCATGTCCTTGTCTGTCCTCTGACATTTTACCTGACATTGTCTATCCTCTGAGTGGTCACAGTCTTGCCTGTCCTGTGATATTTTGGTAATGAACTTGTCTCTCCTCTGACTTTATCCAAGGCTTCTATGTCCTTTGACATTTTGTCATGTCCTTGATTGTACTCTGATATTTTTCCATGTCCTCGTCTGTCCCCTGACATTTTGCCATTTTCTTGTCTGTCCTCTGACATTTTGCCATGACTTGACATTTTGGCCACGGTCTTGTCTGTTCTCTGACTTTTGGCCAAGGCTTTGTCCGTGTTGGATTTAGCAACGGTTTTGTCTGACGTCGGACTTTGGCTGAGACATTGTCCGTCTTCTTACTTGGCCATGGTCTTGTTTGTCTCTGAATTTTGGCCAACGCCTTGTCTGTCTCCGAACGTTTGGCCAAGGCATTGTCTATTCTTTAACTTTGACCACGGTCTTGTCTGTCCTCAGACTTTTAACCAAGGCCTTGTCCGTACTCTGACTTTGGGCAGGGCATTGACTTTCCTCCGACTTTGGACCAAGGACTTTTCTGTCATCTGATTTGCACATGGCCTTGTTTGTCTTCGGACTTTTGGCTAAGGCCTTGTTTGTCCCCTGAAATTTTGTCATGTCCTTCATTGTACTCTGACATTTTGCCATGTCCTTGTCTGTCCTCTGACTTTTTGCCATGTCCTTGATTTTACTCTGATATTTTGCTATGTCCTTGTCTGTCCTCTGACATTTTGTCATATCCATGTCTGACCTTTTACATTTTGCCATGTCCTTATCTGTCCTCTGACTTTTGGCCATGGTCCTATCTGTCCTTTGACTTTTGGCCATGGTCATGTCTGTCCTCTGACTTTTAGCCATGGCCTTGTCCGTCCTCAGAATGGCCATGGTCTGTCCTCTTCACTTTGGTATATTTGAATTCGTTTTAAGCATGTGTACAGTTTAGTTCTAAATGTCATCAATTTCCATCTTGTTTGCGTTCATAAATAAAAGTCAGCTTAATGCATAAGAAACAACAGTTATTGGAGCAACTATTTAATGATTGTATTATAACATGAAAAAAAACTTGACATTTTACACGTACACTTAAACTAGTCTAATACTTCACAGTAAATTGAGTAATACCGATAATAAACAATATTTATTAATACAAGAATGGTTCTAGTTATTTTCTGACAAGGTAAACAAACCATTTTTTTTTACATCTATGTATCATACAGGACAGACTTTTTTACTCGGAAGGATGTGCTAAGGTTTTTATTATTTATTCAGAATATTTTTAAACGCAACAAATTGGTTTTTTCCAGGTGTGTTGAACCCAAAAAATTACTGAAATTTCCGAATATAATCAACCAGAAATAATGGTCGGTTAGGGTATTTTGTTTTCCTTAGGAGACCAAATTATTTTTTCTTCAAAATTCTGAAGGGAAAACCATTGCTCACCCTTTTGAGTTTATCAAGTAATTTCCAAGTCATTTATTTTTATAATATCTTTTCCAAGTTAGTAAGATATTATTTATATTATAATTGAATACAACATTTTATCTATAAAATGTAACAAAACGTGGATGACTTGAATTGTAATTATCTTATATTTAATGCCTGTGCATGACTTTATTATCAGTGCTTGCATTTCCGTACACACTCGTGTTTACTGTGGAAGTTGTTCTTGTTACCACCACAACCAGTATAGTGAAACTTTCGGCACATTTTACTTTCTCTTTCAAAGTAATAACGGACTGTATGATCAGTACAATCTGTGTTTCCGTATTCTAACGGCTGGTCACATCCTGGAAAATTCGAAGAAAAAAATTGAACTTATGTGTAAAGCAGTTTAGTATTGTTACCTTTAAATATTGTAATGTGTTTATCATTGTTTCTTTATGTAACGCAACTAGTCTAATCTGAGTCGACATTTAAAAAAAAAATAAGGTATACGTGTTATCTTTATGGTTTGACCTTCGATTCAGTGTCTTCTTACCAGTCCATATAAAAGTCATACATTGCCAACTGTAGATGTAATATATGTTATGAAAAATAATACCAATCTAAAATTATTTTGCAGACTACAAACCGTTTGTGTTTACATGGTTATAGTCATATGTCAGTCAAGATTTGTACATTTGAAAAAATACATCCATTTATTTCCATTTGTAAACAACTAAATAAATTGCAAAAGAACATTTTCATGTACAATATATGTATTTATATGTACAAAGCTTAAATGACATCCAAAGACTCGCTTTGTGTACAGGAACAGTATCTAAATTAAAAACAAGTTAAGCTCTGGTCGGTTTTCAATAATCATTTATACCCTTACGTCGCATTTTTATATGGATGGACTGCTAGTTAAATTTTCCGTCAGATGATGTCTGACCGATTTTCAAAAGATGTTTTCTCTCGTTTTTTGCATTTAAAATTTCATTTCGACGGCATATCGGTTACTTATTGTAATTCCGATTAATCTTCCTCAACTTTTGATCTCCAACATGGGTATTCTACGATGAACCTCAACGATTCACATTATATGGTCTTTGGAATATTGTGTTTTAAATGAATCTCTTAAAGAGATCACCGGTCTTATAAAGAATCTATTCTCTGCCTAGAGATGATCTAAAATTGATGTTCTATTCTATTTTTGTCTGGTGTCATCGGTCACATATATATGTTCAAGCTATCATGTTATCGTTGACTATGTATTGTTTATTAGATCCGCAAATCAAATCTGTTTTCCTTATAGATCATCAATACATTGGCAAATTCACAGTGAATCATCTTCGTGATAATCTTAAATATCTTTGAAGGAGTAAAAGTTTCCAAGGAAAATTGTAACTGAACTTAAATATTCCATATTAGTAAAGAAAAAAAACACAAAGAAGTAAAATCCTACAGTCAGGACTTACTATAAGATGAAGAAGACCACGAGGATGATGAACTGTCACGTTTTTTGCCATGCTTTTTCTCCCACCAATGCATCCCTGCCCGCCACGGTGGCTCTTCACTCCAGGATTTTCTACTGGATTTCTTACCTCCTCTCCCAGACGAAGAAGACCAAGACGAAGACTTTCTATGTTTTTTCCCCTTTTTGTCTCCTCTGGTCAACTTGTCCTGAATTTCAGACAGTTCTTTGAGATAATATTGAACCTCGCCGGGAGATAATGGCTGGTGTTTTTTTACTCCAAAAACTGATCTTTTGTCTCTGTTTTGACTTGCACCCAGTACCAGAGAAAACATACACAAAACAAAAACTACTATATCTTTATTCATTCTGAAAACAAAAACAAAAAAAGGATGTCATGTAGAACCTAAAAAAATATCTTAAAAAAACAAAGTTAATTCAACTATCTGTTATGCATAATTATCAATAATTGTGAAAAAAGATAGATGCTCAACTGGGGTTCTGTTGGACGTATGCCAACTTATAATAAGGGTCAAAAGAACTATTGTTGTGGAGAAATTTTTGTGACCTCAAGATATGTGTATAGATGGTGTTAAATGTCATCTTTACTGAGATATCTCTCGATTTTGGCATAATTTATAAAGTTAAGGAAGCCGTCTAGATTTATTGACGGTCGTTTTCGTTACCATGAAACGCAAATATCGATTTATATTGGTCTTTTGATAATTTTGTTTTAATTTAAGGAGTTTTAGTTTATGGAGATTGCAGTTTTTATGTATCTTTTAGTGTTTACAGTAGGTTTAGCTATTTCGCGTTCACTTTACGTTTACCGTATTTATTTAATGTTCACTTTTCGTTTACCTTATCTATTTTCTGTTCATTTTTTGTTCATCTTATCTATTTAGTGTTCACTTTACGTTAACTGTATTTATTTAGTGTTCGCTTTACCTAAACTGTAATTATTTACTGTTCACTTTACGTTAACTGTATTTATTTGTGTTCACTTTACGTTAACTGTATTTAGTGTTTACTTTACTTTCATTGTTTTTATTTAGCGTTCATTCACTTTACGTTAACTGTTTTTTTAGTGTTCACTTTACGTTAACGTATTTATTAAGTGTTCACTTCACTTTTACCTTACCTTTTTAGTGTTTACTTTACGTTTACCGTATCTATTTAGAGTTCATTTTTCGTTTACCTTATCTATTTAGTGTTCATTTTTCGTTTACCTTAGCTTTTTAGTGTTTCACTTTACGTTTACCGTATCTATTAAGTGTTCACTTTTCGTTTGCCATATCTTTTAAGTGGTCACTTTACGTTTACCGTATCTATTTAGTGTTTACTTTTCGTTACCCTATATATTTATAGTGCTCACTTTACGTTTACTGTATTTATTAAGTGTTAACCTTACGTTTACCTTATATATTTAGTGGTTACTTTTCGTTTACCTTATATTTTTTGTATTCACTTTTCGTGTTCCGTATCTATTCAGAGTTCACGTTTTCATTTTCATGATCACTTTTCGTTACCTTATATATTTAGTGTTCACTTTACGTTTACCTTCATTTTCTATTTAGCTCACTTTTCGTTTACCTTCATTATCTATTTAATGTTCACTTTTCGTTTACAGTATTTATTTAGTGTTCATTTTACGTTAACCTTATCTATTTAGTGTTAACCTTTCGTTTACCTCTTCTTTTTAGTATTTACTTTACGTTAACTGTATTTATTTAGTATTCACTTCACGTTTATCTTACCTTTTTAGTGTTCACTTTACGTTTACCGTATCCATTTGGTGTTCATATTCTTTTACCTTATCCATTTAGTGTTCATTTTACAGTATCTATTTGGTGTTCACTTTACGTTTACCTTAACTAATTAGTGTTCACTTTTCGTTAACCTTATCTATTTGAGTTCACCTTACGTTTACTTTATCTTTTTAGTGTTCACTTTTCGTTTACTTTATCTATTTTGTGTTCACTTTACGTTTACCTTATCTATTTTGTGTTCACTTTACGTTAACCTTATCCGTATACTGTCCCGTTTATGTTTGTTGAATTTATTGAATGTTCACTTTACGTTCACCTTATCCTTCTAGTGTTCACTTTACGTTTACTTTAGTTATTTAGTGTTCACTACACGTTTAGCTTATTTACTTAATGTTCACTTTACGTTTACTGTATTTATTTCACTTTACGTTAACTGTATTTTTTTAGTGTTCACTTCACGTTATCTGTATTTATTTAGTGTCAACTGACGTTAACTTACCCTTTTAGTGTTTACTTCACGTTTACCTTACCTTTATAGTGTTCACTTTGCGTTTACCGTATGTATTTAGTGTTCACTTTTCGTTACCTTATATATTTAGTGCTCACTTTACGTTTACTGTATTTTTATGTGTTCACTTTCCGTTTATTTTATCATCACACTGTTCATTTGTGTTTACCGCATCTATTGAGTGCTCACTTTTCGTTCACCTTATCTTTTAAGTGGTTACTTTTCGTTTACCTTATCTTTGTGGTGTTCACTTTTCGTGTACCTATTTAAGTTCATTTTAAGTTTACCTTATCTATTTAGTTTTCACTTTACGTTTGCCTTTTCATTTTAATGATCATTTTTTGTTACCTTATCTATTCAGGTTTCACCTTACGTTAATCTCTTCTTTTCAGTGTTCACTTTTCGTTTACTTTATCTATTTTTTGTTCAGTTTAGGTTTACCTCATCCATATACTGTCCCCTTTATGTTTACTGTATTTTTTAAATGTTCACTCTACGTTTACTTTATCCATATAGTGTTCACTTTACGTTGACCTTATCCGTATAGTTTTCACTTTACGTATACTGTATTTATTTATTGTTCACTACCCGTTAACCTTATCTTGTTAGTGTTAATCTTTCGTTTACCTTATCTATTAAGTGTTCACCTTTATGTTTGCCTTATTTATTCAGAGTTCATTTTACGAGTATCTTATCAACTAAGTGTTAACTTCACGTATACCTTATCTTTAAAATATTCACTTTTTGTTTATCTTATATTTTTAATGTTCACTTTTCGTTACATTATCTATTTAGTGTTCACTTTTCGTTTACCGTATTTATTTAGTGTCTACTTTACGTTTACCTTTTCTATTTAGTGTCCACTTTTCGTTAACATTATCTTTCAAGTGTTCATTTTTCATCAACATTATTTATTTAGTGTTCACTTTACGTTTACCTTATCCGTATAGTGTCCCCTTTACATTTACTGTATTTATTTAGTGCTCACTTTGCGTTTACCTTATCTGTATAGTGCTCACTTTGCGTTTACCTTATCTGTATAGTGTTCACTTTACGTTTACTGTATTTATTAAGTGTTCACTTTACGTCTCCTGCATACGTAAATAGTATCTCCGAATGAACGAACAAAAAAAAAATGAAAACGTTACGCATTTACAGGTATCTTCCGTTATGTGACTCAGGCAAGCCATATAGTCGTCGATGACATGTTATAAGTCCACGGTTACGGTTAAGGAAAACAGTAACCAAATTAATCACAGTTAACACGTCTACAGACAATGTGTCTTATTTTATGAAGTCACTTACTACTTAATAGTTAACAAAGACGGCACTATTTCCTCTCTTGTGCGTCCGACTGAGAGCATTAATTTGCTGTGTAGGACGTTAGAGAGGTTTAGCAACGTCAACTTGTACCGGTACATTTCACTTACTCGTATGTAACGTGCAAAGTGAGAGTGGGGTGGCGGGGCAAAGTTCCTGCTATGAATTGAATACATTTTTTCGAAATTTAAAGTACTTTTGTAGCTATGTTTTGAAGGGTATTTTAGGGAATGAGATAAGCACCTGTAATTAATATTTTGGCAGATTGTTTTAGTCGTTTAGATATCGAATTCATACCTTTGAACCATAAGAAAAACAAGTTTATAACATTGTAAAATGCACTAAATTTATTTTTAAAGTATCAATTTTCATAGTGTCTGCATTTATTTTATTCATTATTTCATTTTTAAACCAAAAAGCTTACAAATTTCTTCTTACTTGTAAAATCCCGCTGTACAGGTACGTGTACAATACGTGTACTGATCGATGAGGTAATACACATAAGTCCCCTGTACAAGAACCCGTACACGAACACATTGACTTTGCTAAACCTCTCAACAATAATTATCACCCAACCTCTTGACTTCAGATGCTTTTGTTTTATGATTCTAAGTTGTAAATCAAAGTATAAAGTGTACTAGTCACTGGACGTTTACTAAATTCAAATATTTCAGGCAATGTTTTTTCTAACCTAGGTTTCTAAGTAGAAAACCTAGATGTTCCGAATACTGTAATGGTAACCCACAGTGTCTTAGCTCTACCGAATTTCCGAAAGGCTAACGAACAAAGTGCTTAAAAGTAATTTAATAATAAACTTCCTTCATCATATATTTTTTTCTTTTTCCCTAATGATTATTTATAAAGGGATGGTGATCCAGATTAATTATATTAATTATTAATTATATTAGCTAAAATATAATAACATATAAAACTAAAACATTAACATATCTACTGTGATTTTTATAAAACAAATAATAAGAATACTTACTTGTTACGACTGCCCAAACATCACCTTAGTCCTCCTCGTGATATAAAACAAGTCAAATAATACATGTTTTGTCTAATTTGCATATTCAAATCACGTAATTTTAATTTAATTTATTCAAGGATATTGTTTTGATAAATGATCCCGTCGTCAAATGACACTCGTTAACATGGTCAAAATGGTTGTTTATTTATAAACGTCGGTATTTAAATTTAAGGAAAAACGTGCGTTTGTGAATATGTATGTAAAATTCTCTCTTTAAGCAATAATTAACTTAACAAATGCTACAAATCTGCAAGACAGATTCTCATTCTCATTGTCAATGAATCATCTTTCTGTGCTTAGACCAAAATATAGAAATGCCACAAAACACGAAAAAAAATCCAACCTTTTTTATTTTTAAATCGAATCTTACTAATTGTCATGAGGCAGGTTTACTTCAGACAATTCTCAAATTTCAAGAGCAAAACATTTCTCAAAATGAATGTTTCTCTTTATTTACCACTATTGAGTTCCTTTATTTATTATCATGAATGGCTACTATTCGGACCACTTAAATGGTGAGTGTAAGAAATAAAAATCGATGTCTTATCATTAGGACGAAGATTAAAGAAAAGGAAACCAAGACATTTGCTGCAAACATGACAGAATATGCTTACTCTTCTAGAGAACCTGGCCTCAATATTGTTTTGTAGTTAAGTTTCTTGAGTCCAAGTTGCTGCTTATTTCCGTTTTGTCTCTTTTTATTTGTTTCGTGTTTTTCCTGTCATTGAGTCTTTATTAAGATAAGATATTTCGAATCTCTCTGAGATGTTCTACTTCTGACATTTAACTAAAACTTGCGATTAACTGAAATTCTTTTTTATACAAATATTTACTGTTTTTTGTCTGCAAAAAGACTTAAACCCAGTCATTCATTTTAAAATCTTTAATGAAGGAAAGTAAATCTGTTCATGTTAGTTTACAAGTTGTTTCCAATCCAGCTCTATACATTGACGTTGTCAATGTAAAACCTGAAAAAGCAAAATTGTAAATATTAATTATGCTGAATATACAACACTTTTATGTCATCTGTTCAGTGCTGTCCTTCGCAAAAGGATAAAGCACGAAGGTTGGCTAAAAAACTAAGTAGGTAAACAATGTTCAAAAAAGTTTTTTGCTGTTTTTATAGTTCATTTTTAGGAGCAAAATCTAGTTTTCGTAAAAGGCATCTTATTGAACTATAATTTTGACCAAAACTTTGAATAGATTTCTACAAAATGTCTGATTTCATGCATTGTTGGCACAGCTTTGGTTAGAGAAAACATTTGCCGCATCTCTTGAAATGAATCTTTTATTTTTTATTACATTTACGTAGAATGCGTGCGAAGATAGATAAAGCAAAAAAAACCAACATGTAGCCAAAAATGACAAATATTGACCGTTTTCCTCTCATGTTACTTCTTTATTATGCCATTGTGACCTCGGGTTGGATCAAGGATTTTTTAAATTAAGTTTTAAGTATTTGGAAACAATTTAAAAAACATTTTATAAAAAACGTGAAATAATAGTAAAAAATAAAATATAAAAAAACATTTCTGAATCGTTCTTAAAGGAATTCGAAGATCCCAAAGGGGCAGACAGTTTTAGACTTACCATTGGCTAACTGTGCCAACAAACATCCTCAGTTCTTTTTGGATTTGCTCGACTTCTTTGACTTTTTAGACTTTTTTGAATTCTTTGATTTAGACTTTTTTGATTTTTTCGATTTGCTCTTTTTAGATTTTTTGCTGCCTTTGGAACCACTTCCAGATTTTGATTTTGATTTTGAGGCGCTATCTTGAAGATCCTGAACTTTTGTCAGCATGGACAACAAGTCAGCCGTGTTTAGTTTAGGTCCAACCTCGTTCGGTGCTCCAAACACCGATCTTTTATGCCTGAGACTAGCGCTAAATGACGTTGCTATGCATGCTAAAACCACAAACAGGGACAAAACTAGCGCAAATTTATTCATGATGCTTCCTTTGCTGAGAGCTGGACTGTATCTGCAAATGAAACGAATAATTGTTATATTCACGTCAATGTCTTATAGTATAAGATTACTAAATATCTTTTATTAAATTGACTTTTGAAATAATTTTTATCTGCATCCTATGATTAAGTTGGTTTTTACAATTTTCATCCATAACCATAATTGTAGAATCCTTCTCACAAGTTTTGTCGCTAAATTTTTTTAAAAGTACAAAAAAAAAACAGTTTATAAAGCAATGTGAAAACAGATTGGAATGAATATAATCTTATGTATAAGTTAATTGCCGCGTATAAACGGTTAAAATAATTGTAAAGTAAATAATCATTTTTTAACATTGAAATCTGTTCATTTCTTAAAATCTTAAGGCAACCGTGTTAACGACTCTCCTCCTTACGAAATGAAACAAGGGGTGTTTAGTACAACATTCTGATATAACAGCCTTTGAATGATAAAAGAGGAAAGTATAAATTAATTGTCAAGCCGTACATCTCGAAACTCCGGAAAATTCAAATTGAAAAGGCTTTAACAAGGGTGAAATCCCATTCTTCGGATCGACCACTAAAATCCCCCTATTTAAAAAC
The DNA here is from genome assembly GCA_032357055.1 of Geukensia granosissima. Classification (NCBI taxonomy): domain Eukaryota; kingdom Metazoa; phylum Mollusca; class Bivalvia; order Mytilida; family Mytilidae; genus Geukensia; species Geukensia granosissima. Next base: position 11,047 of record JAULBM010275906.1, read on the forward strand.
CAATTTCCAAAAAGTTAGCAAATATTACGATCAACATAAATTAGACTCAAGTACAGTTTAATACCATTTTTGTAACATGACAGATACATGCATATATATGGATGGGTTAAACGCGTTGTTATTAGCAGGAAAAAGGGGGAAAGGAGGAGAAAAAAGTAAGCATAGCATCCAATACACCCAAACAATATTAATGTTTAAGATAAATACATGTTAATTGAAGGTCATCATTAACTCGAATCATCTAGTCGTTATTTTCCGTTCACTATCGATCACAACATAAAGGTCATTGGCCGATAGAGGGCTCATCGGTGAATGCTTGCAGTTTCCCGAAGACATGCATAGGCTTCTTTTCGTACTGCGAAATTCATAAAAAGGCTCAATTCGTGAAATCCTCAAATACGGTAAAGATTAATATTGCATACTCTAATTTTGAATATAATCTCCCCCAACAAAAATGCTTTGCAAAAATAGTAATTGTGTAAAATAGCAACTATCGTGTTAATTGAAGTGCTATCAAGAGTTAGGTAAATATCTAGACCCTTTATGAATTTTAAATTAAATGAAACTGCGACCTTTGAACTGATAAAGTTTAAATTTAAATGCATGATAGCTGTAATGTTCACGTAAAATGATAAATGAGACTGCCAAAGTAAATCTTTAATTTTATTTTGTGAAGAAACCGATGCTCTTGTTGTCAAACAACTTTTAAAGTGTAACTCGACATGAAGGTAAGCGTCCAGAAAAGGAAAGTTTACGATGGCGAAATAAAAAGTTTTTTTTGTAGACAAACATTCATGCTCAGTAGTCAAACCCAACTGTTATGATTTTTTTTTCGATTTCGTTATATTACTTATAAAATTCAACTATAATTGTACATTTACAGTTATTACAGGTTTAGAATACTTTCTGATAACATAAAATAAAATATAACACGTCTTGTATATATGATTAAGGAGATGCTACAATGTATGTCTATAATCAGGATCCAAATGTGAACCGTGCCACAATATGAAAAAGATGATTTTGCAACAAAATTATTGTTTTATATAGGCTGCTTTGTTTAAATAAATATTACAGATTTAAATCGAATGAAAAACTGAGTTGCTGAATGGTCAGCAACAATTTTGAAATACGGTACATTTTTATTTGGAGGAGTTTCGACGAACTGCATGAGTATATCAATAACTAAGTATGATTTTCAAATTGGCTTGTTGAGTGAGTTTCATGCTTCTAACCGAATGTTATCTATATTTATATATTTTTGAGAAAGACATTTTAATAATATATTGAAAAGCCGATAGCCAAACAAACAATATCAAATTTTAGAGCTTTCAATTATGTGGCAAGATTTTAAGTTCAAAAATGATGTTTCTGAAAGAAAAAAAAAACAACTTACCAACTGATACTATCAAGGGTCTTCTAACTAAGCAAATATTGTTCTGGCAAATATAATTTATTCATTTCACGAAGGGCATGTTATATTGTTGCAAAAAGCACTTTATGGACGTATGTTTGCATGTTATTAATTGACGGCCATATTAATTTTATTTTCCAGTATAAACCAGAACTAAACGTGTTCTAACTGAATATATCCTAATTAATTAAATTTGTAAAATTTAATTCATTTCGTTTGATGTTTTTATTATCTTATACATTTCAAAACAATTAATTACTGACATATTTTATAAGGGATGAGCAACCCCCAGAATTTAAAATTTGTAATCGTGTGCTTTAAAACCCCCTTCTCAATGACGAAGACCGCGCTAAGACTTAAAAAACATCCACTTCCGAAGGTCATGGTGAGGTCTTTTAGAGCATATTAGCATCGTTCTGGGGCCGCCAGTGAGCGTTGAAGACCACGACCTCACTACGTAAATTTCAAACGTGCGTAAAATTTACGTAGCGAGGTCGTAGTGACATCGTATCAAGGTCGTAGAAGGAGCGTAGTGGCATCAGTTACAACAGAGACAAAGGGCCAACGTGGTTCGGTCGACAGCAATATGAAGATCCTTCATTCTTGCACAACGATCCAGATATTAATACGTTCATGCTATGCGCCTACTACGGACATTGTCGCTCTCACTACGATCAAGAAGTCCGAACGCTCTCAGTACGAGGATCCTACGACAGAGTTTTAAACAAAACTATAAATTCTACAGTCCCCACGTACTTTCTTCATTTATCTCTTGATTGCCTTTATACTGAAGACGGTTTTCCTATTTTCCAAGACCCCAATGCAATCTCAGAGGTATTGGAGGGCGAATTTGAGTCTTCATCCAGTTTGAAGGCCACCTTACCTGAGGATTAATCAAAAACAGAATATACCCTTCGTATTTTAAAATCCAAGGGTCGTAGGGAATATACGCCTCAGTGAAAGCGCAAAACGGAAGGATATAAAACATCTTTGATATCTCGAGTACAATTCAAATTATGAATATTAAGTTTTGAATATTTCGTGAAAACGAAATCGACAGTCAAAAATAAATTTATAATATTAAATGATAAAAAAAATCGAAGATACCAAAGGGGCAGACAAAAATCGTTAAGTCGGAAGACAGACAAGACCATGGCCAACAAAAATAGAACACACAACACTACACTGAAAACTAAAGCTGGAGTAACACGAATCCTACAAAAATCAGGGGCAGTTCAGATGCTCCGGAAGGGTAAGCAACTCCTGCTCCACTAGTGGCACCCGTCGTGTTACTCAGTAGTCAAAGCCTGTGTATAGGTCATGTAGTATCAGATATCAAGTCGGACTCCAAACTAATTCGAAGGAATTTAAACATGAAATATGAGTCATTTGACCTCTTTTTTATGCACATAAGTCGCACCCTAATGCATCTGCATCACATAAAATTATTGTTGTCGGCCTGTTAGTTTCTAAGAAATGGCTGCGGTAACCTAAAAGTCCCCTATACTTTGTAGAGGCGAACTAATAAAGAAAAACAAAAATTACTTAGAAGTACAAACCATTGGGAAATATAGTTTCAATGAGAAGGAATCGATGGCATCCAAATTCATGGTTTTGTACAGCAAAGGATATTATTAGAAGGAGACTGCACACACAATTAGAAACGAAAGGTCTCATTCAGCTAGAGTTCCAAAGAAAATGCAAGTCTCCAAAACATTTTAGCATACTATTGTATGTAACATCGTGAGGCAGATGTACCAAATGAAAAAAAAAGTCGAGTCAACCTGCTGAGAAACATCTCCTTCCCGATTTTTTATTTCGGTAAAGCGACATAAAAGCCACCAACCCACTCGTCGCAACTTCGGTCGAGTCCGTACCCGCCTCATACCCTCGTCTGTATTACGTCAACTGCCATTGGAAGTACTTTCGGAAATCTTCTATGTAGAGGTATTTTATGTTGCCATTTCTGGTACTATATTAAATTCGGATGTATAGTCATAGCTGACACGGTCAACTTCTGGCGAATAAATGTAGCGCGTAGACACCTATCAAATCCCGTATTACATCCGATCGATTGAGGTGGAGTAGCGGCACTGTGAGTAGCGGCGTCACCCGAGGTTTGCCGATTGCCAACAACCTTTAAGTGATACAACATTCTGATGAGTTGAGTACCTTGTTTATCATAGTGCTCAGACCGCTGATTAACATTATAAAATGATTATCGTATGCAAAATGATAATGCATCGGCAGCACCTAAATCTTTTCCTGTTTCTAAAAAGATTCTGTCAAATCTGAGCGTGTATTCTTTTTTTTTCTGTTTGCCTTTTTGATAATTTGAGTTTATCCTTTTAAAATTATGGATTTTATATCTCTCAAATTGGAATTCTAGTCTTAAACACTAAGCAGATATCAATATGCTTCTTCGGTTCATTGTAATCATCTTCCCATGAACGACAGAAGAGAGGAATTCATATAGTGACAGGTGCATCACCTGCGTTGTACTGCTGTTATCAAATGAAGTTTTTATCAGAGAAGTCACAGGTACAATTAAATTCATCACACTTAACAAGTTTTGTTCTATCATCGCATGAAGTTGCATGAACAAGTATGAGAATGAGAAATGAGAAATCAAGGAAGAAACAAAACGTGATGGTGTATAAGCTTGTATATTTTACAGAAATACCATCAATCTCTAAGCGCACTATTGGTCAAGTGGTTTTGACACTTCGTAATCACATGATCAAGTTAAAAGGTTTCAGGTAAAATTACCTATGTGGGTATACCATGGATTCTAGCAAGCTGTTATCTCATGTAAGATCAGTAAAACAAATAGGGAAAACCAGTAACACTCCCTCCCTTGCCAAAATTGCCTGATGCTTCATTATACTTATAAGATGTTGCAGTGTACAGTAATGGAGCTGTGTAATAGCCAATAATGAATGTAGTAAAGACAAATGAGAAATACAGACATCATGACATTGGAAGTATCAAAAGATGGAACAGCAAACAAATTGCATGAGAATACCTTAAGAAATCAGTTAGCAACCGTGGCCAGTGGAGAAGAGTCAAGTATTGGTAAAGTTGTGTGCAAAGGATGACAAGAACAAGAATTTTTTCATTTAAACAAATTTTTCACATTGAGTTAGCAAGTCAAATATTGTTAAACAGTTATGTTAAGCTGGTGAAAAAGACCACAAAACAAAAATTTGACTCTAAAAGTAAGTTCAAGGCAATATGGAAAGTGGAAGTTAAAAATATGAAAAATATACTGTGACCTATCATGTTATTTTTGAGAAACTGACCTAAGCACGAAACTGGTGACTTATTGCAACTGAGCTGTACAACTAGACATATGGCAGACTGACCTTTAAAGCACAACAAAAATGTTGACCTATCATGTGACCGATCTAAGTACTGAAAACTTCACGATTGTCACTGGACTATGAAAATGAGATCAAGGATACACCGGGAAGTGACATATACAGCAAAGAAATTAGCACATCAAATATTGCTGGCCTACCATGTGTACTAAGCAAAACTAAATAAAAACTAAAAAATACGATAGGCACTGGTCATTGAAAATGAGGTCATGGACACGTGACAAATGGCAGACTGACACACATACCTGAGAATGAATTAGCATATCAAATGTGGTTGACTTATTCTTTGTGATTTCAAGAAAAGAAACAATCACAAAAAATTACCCATAGTCACTACATAGTGAAAATAAGGCAGTATTAGAACCAAAACATAGGAAGGCCATGATCCAAACATTGTAACACGAAGTAACAAATCCAAACAAACCAGTTAAGGTTTGTTTCACTATAATATTGCTTTCAATGACATATTCAGAAGTGTCTATAGAATAAATTAGCATATATATTTGATTTTTCTGTCACACTGCCAGATTGTCATTCACATACATACTTTTGGTACATATTTTTGTAGGCTCATAATATGCTACCCTAAGATTGATTGATTGTTGTTGTTTAACGTCCAGTGGCAAATATTTCATGCATATTCAGGACGGAAACAAGTTAACAAAC
>JAULBM010276017.1:0-16506 GCA_032357055.1 Geukensia granosissima
CAAAAATCTATGGATGGTCGATATTTTCCCATATAAATCAATGTTAACTATTTAAGGCAGTATTGATGTCACTCTAGTGGTCCCGATAAGGTCAGTCAGATAAATGTGTCCACCAATCTTGGGTATGGTTAATTGAGTTGATGTTGTCGCCTGTATAACAGTAGTAGTCGATTGGTTTGATATTGTTAATTGAGTTGATGTTGTCGACTGTATTACTGTGGTAGTACACAGTTCTGTGCTAAAAGTGAAGATAATTTTCAAAATGTCCCTCTTATTTCATATTAATTCACATTTTGTCAGAACATTATAATTTGGACTTTTATCCAATATTGATAAAATTTCACCAATAAACAGCAAATTTTAAACAGTTTTATTGTTTATTTTGATACAATTTTCTGACATTTATTTTTTGATAATAAATGTTTTAAATTTAATTTTTACTGTCACTTTTGTCTATATAAGTAAGCAAGATTGTTACATTATTTTTTTTTCTTCGTGTTTGCATAGCTGATTCTGGAACATCACAAAACACATAAACAAATAGATTATTTTAAATTCTCTGTTTGGTGGTGAAAACAAAAATCAAAATTGGATAAGAAATGTCTTCGAAATAATTTTTTGAAAAAATGTTGTTTTATATGAAATATGAGGGACATTTTGAAAATTATCTTCACTTTGGCACAGTACCGTAGATGAATCAGTTAGTGTTACCACCAGTTGCCTTGGTCGTTGGTTTCCGAACGAACTATACAACGGTACTAGTTATATGTGCTACTGATATGTGTTATTGAAGTTCTTTTGTGTTTTCGCCCGTAAGAGTGGTAATTCGTGTAATTAACATGTTAATTTTACCTGGAATTGGTGTGGTCGTTGATGTTGTCGCCTGTGTTGTTGATGAAGTCACCGCCTGTTGTACAGTGGTAGTTGCTACTAAGGTGGTAGTAGTTTGTATAGACTTTAATATTCCCGTGACTAATATGTTCAGTTCCTTCACCTCGTCACAACATGATGTAATCTTATTTTCGAGATCCTTATCAATATAAAAATAAATTTGTGTTCGTAAGTCTGAATAGCGCTGTTCTACTTAAATTATGGAAATTAGTCTGGACTAAAGTAGGTTTAACATTATATCTATACTACGACAGGTTTTTCATTATAATATCAACAGTACGATAGGTTTATTTAACATTTTTAAATCGAAATTCGATGAAGTTAGTAATAATAATACGAGTCGATAGAAAGGAACCTTTGTACAAACACGAATATACAAATAGAAGGAAAATAACAAACTGGTGGGAAAGCAAGAATTATGGCCCTAGAGTTATCTGTTTTAAGATTTTTAAATGTTTTAAAGTTTCTCATATATAATTTTAACTAATTGACTGTACAATTAATATTGTATTACAATGGCTTTTGCCAGTACCAAATAATTAAAGAAAACGCATTTATGTATGGTGTTCAGTATTTATTAGTGCCTTACAACAGAAATGTCGATTAGGGACAAATCACTTGACTTTCAAGGGGGCAACTGGGATTTTTTATTTCGATCAGGCTGGCGAAGTTGGTCAGAATTTTTTCTTATGCACTCCACCAAAGATAATGTTGTCCAATGGATAAAAGCAACCAGGCAAGCTACAACCCAGCCAATTCCTTTTTTCGACCAAAATCAAGGCGGAACGGTTTTTTGTTTAGTCTACACATTTTTAAAACGCAAAGAGTTATTCAATACCGTCCTAAATTGTTTAGAACTAAAAAAAATCGCCTAACTGATATATCAATGGCATTCTTAAACTATTAACGAAATAGAAAGCTTATGCAAAACATTTATGTCTTTAAATGGAAATGATATACTGACACATCTATATCGTAAAGGTTCCTGTCTCAAGTCAGGAACCTGTTACTCCAGTGGTTAAATTATCTGTTGGTTTTTATATATGATGTTCATCCCTATTGGCGACACTTTGAGCTAGCTTTTGCGAGCATTCTTAGTCTTTGGGCTTATTGAGTTATGTGCACCAATGGGTCTTGTTAGGAAATCTGTTTCATGTTTTCTCACTGATCCCGCAGGTTAAAGGGGGAGGGTTGAGCGCTCACAAACCAGTTAAACCCCGCCACATACTTATGTGCCTGTCCCAAGCCAGGAACCTGTAGCCCAGTGGTTGTTGTTGTTTCGTTAGTCATTTATTGTTATATGTTCACCATTTTTGCTTTAGATAAGTTGATTGTCGTGTTTTATGTATAGTTTCACAATTTGTATTTCGGGGCCTTTTACAGCTTCCGTTAGAAGTAGAAGTTAAATTTCTACTGTCACTTGGTGGGTGGCTGTCTCATGGACAATCATGCCACATCTATTTTTATATGAAAAGACCTCATGCGCATCACTGCTCAAAGTTCAAGTCTAGATGCTACCACAGGTGGAATATCATTCCTTGTCAGTAGTAAAAGACAGTACACTTAAACTGAACAACACTTGAAAGTCAAAAACAATATTCATGAATATTCTGGTTTAGGCGATCGTGTTTTAAATAAAAAATAAAATTATCAAAAATTCTCATACTATGCACATAATTTTTTTCAATTTGTGTATGTTATTTTCCATGGTTCTCTTGATCTTTGATTTTTTTTTGAAAGGCAACACTGTCAGAATAATTCTTACCTTAATTTTTTCTTTTAAAATTGTAACTTCTAGAAAAAAGAATTATAATAATTAGTGTTTATTTTGGTTTTTAATCTTTCATCTTTTGTGTTATTAACTTTACTGTTAAACAACTGTTAATATCTCATCTTCTTCATTTATTTTTTACGATTTTCTCACATGTTTTTCTTATTCCTCATGCAAAAATTTATTTCGATTGTTATATTCAGCCTTACAGCAGTTGATACTCTTTAAGATTAAAAAGATTGAATTTAAAAGAAATTGCTATGTCAGTCCGAAAAAAATAGAAAAAAATATTATAGACCAATTGCAAAGACACTGTCCCTTACCTTATAATGATGATCAGATCTGTGACGTCTGCTTATAGATTGTATGAAAAAATTACCTTCGTTAGGAATAACAATGGTAGTCGTCTCCCCAGATTGACCTTTAGGTCCGATGGGTCCTGTCAAACCGGGTGGACCCATTGGTCCAGGTTGTCCAGATTCGCCTTTAGGTCCCGGCTCCCCAGGAATTCCAGGGTAACCCCTTTCCCCGTCTAACCCTGGTAAACCGGCAGGACCTGGCGCCCCATTGATGCCGTCTACACCAGGAAATCCATTAATTCCTACAATAAAGAATACTATATATTTTCTGTGCATGACATGAGTTTTAACCATGATTATCTCCGCCGCATACTTAGTGCTCCTGTCCAAGAAAGAAACCTGTAGTCTAGTAGTTGTCGTTATGTTGGAGTTCTGTTACTCGTTTTACATTGTTGATTATTGATTTATTTGAAATTCTATATATTAATTTTTAATGTCTACCGACGTGATCTTTGTTAATTTTTGAAGGCTAGCAAATAGTTTATAAATGTTAATTTGTTTAAATGAATAGATTTTTACTTGACAATCGTACCAAATCTGTTATTTCTATATCTTTTATAAATATAAATAAAACAATAATGGGAGGAGCAAAAAACGATTAAATCCTTTATATCACTGAAACTAATAATCAAAACAAAGAAAACATTATGACACACCAAATTTAACTTAATTAGGCACAATGCTAGGAAAACCAAACTTTGGAAGGATTTAGCAGAACGTGGGACCAAGAAATAACGACAATTAAATGTGTTTTATGTTATTTTATTAAATATTTAATCACAGATGCTCAATTTAGCGTTAAACCACATCAATTTTAGTTCAAAAGTACTGAATTCAAATGACATAACTAAAATAGAAACTACAGAACAGAGTAACAGGGTTTTAGAAAATTGACATTATATGCGCTTCTCAAACTTCCTGATAAAATACAAGCATTAAGCAGGTTTTAATTCTTAGCTTAAATGACACAGACTGAAAAACAGATGTATTTGATCTTTAATTTCATTGGACTGGTATGCTTTTTATTCTTCTGTTTTCCATGATTTCGAAATCCACAGAGAGATCAGAGTTCACGGATGACTAAATTGTGCTCTTTTTTCACGGATGCTTCTGGAAGACCAGATTATTGTTTAAATGCACAATGTTGAAGGTCTTGTGACGACCTCTAGATTCAGCCATTCCTCCGTTTCTTACCTAGATTGAGTAAAATCTCATCTATATTACCCAATATCTCACCTTTTGTATCTATGTTTTGAAGTTTTGTACCACAGATTGCACCTAAAATCTTACCGTTCATTCCAGGCTCTCCTTTCTGACCAGGTAACCCATCTAGACCGTCCCTTCCGCTTTCACCTTTAGGTCCAGGAAGTCCTGGTGGGCCACTTGGTCCCCTCTCGCCTGGCTCTCCCTTAGGACCAGCAAAACCAGTACTACTCCCGCCTCCTGTTCCGGGTTCTCCCTTTAATCCCTGTTGACCTTGTGGGCCCTGATCACCGCGTTCACCTTTTTCCCCCAATTCGCCTTTTTCTCCTTTTTGTCCAGTAAACCCTGTTGGCCCGGTCTCACCAGTGTCACCCTTTGCACCTGGAAAACCTCGTGGACCTCTGTCGCCACGTTCTCCTTTGGCTCCTTGAGGACCAATTCTTCCGCCACTATCATGGCCGTTACTATAGTTACTATGTATAATTACCTATAACATGCGTGTTAGGAAATTATTTTTAACATTTAACAAATTTCAATAAATTGTTGGATCGCTGTCTGAAAGTCAATTAAACCACTATCATGTTTTCTCTTTTGGAAATGAAATAGATAATGGAAAGAACTGAATTGAAAAATTTTGAAAAGATACATGTACTAGTTGACTTTCTTAAATAGATGTGATGTACTTTATATTACTTATTAATTGTGCATTTCGTTGGTTTCTCTACTTGACATTTAACGCCACATTTAACAATATCTCAACATCATATGTTTTATTGGTTGACGGAACGAGCGACCAGTCTTGACAAGGTGATTGAAAATCTGTGAATCAAGTGTTGATTTCTGCTGTTGTACAAAGTCGGATATTTAGGTGATAGACAACCAGGATCACTGACTTTTTGAGGACAAACGTATTTTTGTTTTATTGTTTTGACTGATTTTGAGAGGTCTTTCCATCTGTATTCTACATCCATGTATGTTTTTTTGTTTTTTTTGTTTCTGTGGTCTGAACAATTCAAATGCAGTGAATTTTTCGATTTCGTTACTTACTACTGATGTGAGGTTACTCTGTGAAATGGCATATAGCATGTTAAAATTAGCCATATTTATTCAACTTCAGTTAACTTCTAACTTGCCCGACACGAAGTATTACAGAAACTTGCTGCATTTGTTTGAGTTCTAAAGCACTGAAAACACGGAAAGACTTCGAAATGTGTTGTACTACCATCGAATTTGGCTTCCTATTTCAAATTGTTTAGATTTTAGTACTTCTCTTACTATGATTGGATATCGGACTTCATAGGCTACTGATGGGAGGTAACTCCTTGAAAACCTTCTCAAGAATATAAAACCTTTTTACATTTTTTGTTTATACATGATCTCTGTTTGTGCTTTTGGGTTTTGGTGATTTAACGAATATATTTTCTCTGCATTACATGATATTGTTCATTCATCTAATCAATACATACTGATCGGTTGTCTTCTAAATATTTAACTTTATTTTGTAATTCTCGATAACTGTCACAACTTAAACATTCTGAAATAGAGAACATGTTTTACGTCAGCTAGCAAATTATTCAACTTCGTTTAAATTTTCGCTCTTATCATACATTCAGTCTCATTTTCGTGGTTAAACGTTTGGTGTATTCTTAAATTTTCTAATTTTTATACATGTCCTTTAGGCTTAACACGATTGACTTGAGTGGCGATTATCATTATAGTTACATATTCAACTTTCATACCTTGACAAGAAAAGTTTAACTTACAAGACAAAAAATTCAATAAAGTTGATCAAAACTAGTCAATATTTTGTTACAATGTGTCCTGCATGCTCCTGATACTTTCTATTTTTTAACATTTGCACAATACTTTATTTTCTTTTGTTGTTATTTTAAAACTCAATCCATCCGGGCGTGTTTTGATTGATGTCTTAGTTTACGAGAACCAGTTATGCTAACAACTGTGTTTTGATTTTGAACTATATTTTAGGTCGGTATATCATGTTGTCTCCTGTTGTATTTGTATTTATCTGTGTATTATATATGCATCGACTTCGTATGTTTAATCTAGATCTGATGCAGTTGGTTTTTAAGGTTTTTATGTAGTTTTGTCACACCACTGTTTTAATTGTATCACTGATCGCTAAATTGAACAATTATAAGAAAACGAAGTGTGAAAAATTTAAAATGATTTTCCACTTTCTCCCATTTATCTATGGTTATTCTTATAAGTTATTATTTTCAGTCCCATTTGTAATATTCTTCCATGTGTACCTAAACTGAACTAGTTGCAGCATTAACTGTACTGCAATACGTACGTGTTGAACAGTCGTCTCCTTCAAAGCCTGGAATGCAAATTATTCGTCTCACTGGGAATAATTTCCTTAAATATTTTCTTGTATACCTAAATAAGAATATCAATTGTTATAAACATCACACACACTGAACATAAAGTCACATAAACATTTTAAATCAATAAAACTAAATACTTTAATATTAGTTTTATCATTTTTTAGCTTGTTTGCTTTTGTTTGTCATTCCTTATCCAGTGCATTGAACGAGGCCTAACTTAATCTGCCTAGATTATTATAATACACAGCAACTTTATATATGAACATTGGTTGCTATTGTTTAAAAGATGTCTTAACGAGTAACTGTGAAACTACAAAAAATTAAACCTTTTTTAAGTAACAAATTTTAATGAAACGGAAATTCGGTCTGCTTTTTTTCAGTATTTTTTTCTTATATTTATCATTTTACAATACAAAACACTTAAAGAAAATCTTGATTTCATATATATACATTCATATACATGCGTTCTTGAAAAATCTGCGTGTAAAATTCAACGTACTTGAAGTACTTATACATGTTGTCTTGAATTCATATGAAAGTCGTATTCAACATCTTTGTCATAATAGTTCATGCCATTTTGAATGCATGCTTTTAAAGCTTTATAGTAAATGATAAACATTCTGGGTCATGCTTGTGCTGCAACAAATCATATCAGGCACTAACCATTCATGTTGAAAGTGGATTTTAATGCTTGATTTTGAATTTAAAAAATGCAATAATGTGTAATGCAAATGTGTTGAAAACTGATAAACAAAGGTTAAATGAAGAGCATTTTCCAAAGTGAGGTTACATATTTTCGTTAAATTAAAAAATCTCAGGTAAACAACAAAAGAGTTTTTTTCTGATTTGTTGTGAAAAGAAATGGGCGAAAACACATCCCCTTTAAAAATGAATGGTGTGTGCCTTATTTCATGCTCTTAGTCCGAGTTTTATTGAGCTGAAGATAGTCCTCTCTTAGATCTATATAGCAGTTCTTGAGATAGTTTTAGATGTACAACAGAGCTGGAGTCTATAACCTAGCAAACCGTATACTCACGGATCCCAACAATACTGAAGTCTCATTTCGATTGTAGTATAAAGCACACGAGAAATTCTGAAAGTATCAGCGTAAATACATATACTGTACGACACTTTAATTTGTAACACGACTTCAGAGAGATTGATTTAAAATATCGACACCCGGCTTCTAATAATTTCGTTTTAATAACGTCTCTGGTAATATACCGTCAAACCGTGTTGCATGCTCTTATTGTGTAAATATCTATGTCAACGAAATGAACATTGTAACAGACTGTATTTTGTATTGCAATTTTGAGGGCCTCAAGTAAGATTAGTGAAAACTCATTGAGTAACCCTCTTTAAATAAAGTTCATTATTATTATTATTATTATTATAAGAGGCGCGCGGACTTAACTTTAAACCCAAGATATTAGCATTTATTACTGATAATATTTTGTTTTACTTCTGATCCGGTATGTTTCAGAATTAGTGTTAAATGAGCGAATAAAACATTTTATACAGTAACCAAGATTAATTGTTAATAATGCGATATGAATTAGAAAAAATGTAATTAAACGTGAAAGGCTACAAGATACCGTGGATAATATCGTTTTCTGTGTTGGTATCTTAACCTTTGATAGGGATTGTTATGTAATAAGGTATGCACCATTTAAACTTGTATAACATTACAATTAAAAAACATTCTTAATCATATTCTCATGTTCCAGATTTGATGGTTTCGGTGCATCATATGTCTTGGATTAGACGTTTAATTAAACTGATTCTGAACGCAACTTTTGCTTATCGATAAATTTAAAGCAGTTTATTAGCTTTTTATCTGGCGATTGATCTACAGACAAATCTGTAATTTGCTATCCAAAATTCTAAATTAACGGAAAATTTAACAAGTAATATATCTATGATTCTTCCTCAGTTAACATCGCAAATATTTGGAAACTTAAAGCTCCTGGGAGCCAGAATTGCCATTTAGTGGTTACTGGTTGTTTTATATCTTTGCTGTGAGATTCACTGGTTGAGAACTATATTAAGCTCTAAAGTAACAGCACTAATTAAGAACGTATAGAAGATTTTATTACCTTATAATTATTTTATTATTTTTAATTTCTTAACATTAAGGTGTCTCCCCTGGTACACACTATATCCATTTGAACTAATGCTCCGAACATTGCCAGAAGTCTATTCCCCGCAGAAAAATTCGGAACGTATAAGAAACCGAAAACGATTTTAAAACGTGTGTATGATTCAGATATTTATTACGGCTAGCAGACGATATTTCCTGATATTTACAATGTTGTGAAGAATTTTTCATTGTCGTTAATTTTTTTAGAAACCAAAAGCGTTTTCAGTGACTTTTAATCGCTGTTGACAGAATTGAATTTGGGTGATTCTATTCGAACATATGATTCTTGAATTTCTCAACTGTTTGTTATCCACTTTCATAGATATTTGTGTCTCGTTTGGTATTTATTCTATAAGGCGATATAGGAAATAAAAAATTACCAATGTTAAATAAATATGGGACATTTAGGTATGCTATATGCACATTTCAAGGAGTTACCTCTCATCAGTAGCATTAGAACCAAAACATAGGAAGTCAATAATCCAAAATATGGCAAAAAAGCACTCAAATCCAAACAAATCGAAATGGGAAGCCAAGGCCGACGGCACTGGCAACTTCTAAGTGCATTACCTTTCGAGCCCTTGCAATTGACTTTGGTTCAAAATAATATTATAAGGTAATAAAACAGATATATAATGGGAGTGCGTACTTCCAGTGATTTAGAATTTAAACAAAAGCAGCAAAATTCTGTAAAACACCATTTGATAAATGTAGTGTCAGACAAGTCAAGACAAGTCTGACAACTGAGCTGGTGAATGCCCTCGGGGACCTCAGGTCTACCAGCACCGGCGTCGACCCAGTGGTTAAATACAAGTTTACCAATGTTAAATAGATCTGGTGATTTTTTATGTGCTTTACGTACATTTCAAAGCGTATCATCCCATCGGTAGATAAAACCAAAACATGGAAAGGCGTATCATCCAATCGGTAGATAAAACCAAAACATTTCAAGGCGTATCCTCCCATCGGTAGATAAAACCAAAACATGGAAAGGCGTATCATCCCATCGGTAGATAAAACCAAAACATGGAAAGGCGTATCATCCCATCGGTAGATAAAACCAAAACATGGAAAGTCTGAGATACACACATAGTAAAAGAAGTACTCAAAGCCAAACAATTCAAAAAGAAAGCCGACGGTACGGACAACTGCTTAGTGTAATACTTTTCGAAGGCTTTCATAATTTTCGTTGCTCAAGCATTTAAACAAATGCAACAAATTTTTATAAAACATTGTTTGATAAATATTTCAAGCGGTCATCTATAAGAAGTTCTTTGTATTTTCCGTAGATGCCAACTTTACTATGAATTTCCTGCTGATGGTCAACATGAATGATATATCGACACCAAACAAATCTTAACAATAAGTAGTATTTATAAATGGTATCGCTTCAATGGATTCATCGTTTCTTTAGAAGAAGTTGTTAACGTGTATTTCACCACGAGAGAATTTCAGTACCAAATTGGTTTCAACTCATCCATGGAGTCTAAAGAAGTCCTTTGTATTTCTTGTACGTTATGAGTTAACCACCGACTGTAGGCAATTCTGATATAAGGATCTACCCCAAAGACGCAAGAGTTGTTGAAGATGTTACGGACTCGAATAGGTGACTGGCATCGTCCGATTAATTAGATTTGGGCGGACACACAAAAACACATTTACATCCATTAAATATTTATTCCATACAAACACAGTTACAATACCAATCAAAGGGACACAACTCTCATTCAACTCTCACACAAAAACTACACGACCATACGAAATACAGACATATAACATCCCGCCCAATAAAACAAAAATTTCCTAAATTTTTATAATGGTCGTTTGTTTTTGTATTTCAATTAAATTAATTCATAGAGTTTACAGAAAATACTGCATATCTTTCGACCACTAGTAACCATTATAAATCACACGTATCCACACTGCACACCGAAAGTCTGGCATTCCTCAATCCGGCTCCACCTGAATCTTATGCACGTAACTTTCATGCAGTGATACACAAATCAAATGGCATTTCTTACTAGTCAAACATGTCATACAAATAGCTGAATACAACTTTGATAAGATCATCAGAGACCTTAAACTCTTAACATAATGAAAATCATTTTAATAACAAATTTTCATAAGCATAATATTTAAAAAAAACAGCAATTTCTCTCTCCCAATCGTATCAACAATCACACAGTACTATTACCCATAAAAATATAATTGCATCATATGAAAAAGTCAGAAAATTTCATTCCATCACAGGTTTTCTTTATGATCAATATCACACCGCTAAATGACAAACCCAAACAAAACAGCAGGATTCAAAGTAAACTGTACAAATATTCTTAAGAAACTTTTATAAAAATATCAAGTTCATACGTGTATGGTGATGCAATCATCGCCAATAAAATAATGTCATCTATAAAAACGTTTTCCGGAAAAGTCCAATAGATATAAACAAGTTGAAAAACGAATCGGTCAACCTGCTATCTGCAAGACACCAGAGTTCAAATTCAGGTCACATAACCATGTTGCTTTATGAACATTATCTCATATAAATCAGAAATCAATCGTTCACATGTTATAAAATTCACATATATTAAAGTTGGAGTCGAAATACAGTTTGTCAGCGATACAGTTATCACGAGACAGGATTGGCTACAAACAGTTCATTACATTGTACAAACACGTGCGCGCAGACAGGATCGATTCACAACGGTACACAACAATCAAAAGACATGGTCTGGTTCGTCCTCAAATAAAGTCCAAAACTTTTTAAATATATTTCAATAAATCACTGAAAACGAGTGTCCAAAATTATTACAAATGTCGCGAAAAAAAGTAGTTGCTGTTCACTGATTCGAAAGCCATGTTGGAATTCATGAAGTTCAAAGTTTGATATAAGAAATTTCAATCATCTGTATAACTGAAAAAGTCCAATAGTAAATTAAATTTTCAAAACTGATCTTCTTTTAGGTTCTCCACCATGTAACGGACTCGAATAGATCGCTGGCATCGTCCGATTAATTGGATTTTGGGCGGACACACAAAAACACATCTACCGTGATCCATTTAACATTTATTCCAGACAAAGATGACGTCACAAACACAGATACAATATCAATCAAAGGGAAACAACTCACATTCAACGCTCATTCAAAAACTACACGACCATACGTAATACAGACATATAACATAGCAAAATAGTTTAAATTCACACATATCTAAACTACAAGACTGTAATATAAACTGCAGTTTAAATCAAGTTACATTTTCATAAAACATTCATTCAACTCTTTATTGTGCATTTGATTCCAAAAGAAATGTAATTTGATTTTAATTCATCCGATTAGCTGCATCAAAGAATATGATATTTAATGTCATTGTAAATATATTGAAAGTATATTTGTTACACTTCATTGTAAGGATTTGATATTCTTTTTTTTTTCAGCCGAAAACAGATATTTTTGGTCCAGTTTCAAATAATGGTAAGTTTTAAAGTTTTTTTTAATTTATTCGAATGTTTCATAGTTTTGTATTCACGATCGTATGGCGCATTACAAATTTACAATGCGTGGATTGCACAATCGTCCATATTCATGAAAAATTTGCACTTTCAACATTGAAATTTTATGAATTGCGAATGTTTTATCATTTGACACTAATAACAGTGTATTGTAAATACGATAGCTCCGATATATACACATGATATAGATAAAGCAAATCTTTTTGTAGTAGCGGCTATCTTTAAATAGATAGCATGAAGTTTAAGTTTATCCATTAGAATTTAAGTTATCAGTATTTTTTGCTTTGACAAATTTCAAAGTTTTATTTAAGAATCTTAAGTCTTTGCTCTCAGGGGATATTATAATTATTTGGACTTGTGTTATCACGGTATTGTATCTGCCAATAGTTTTGCTAAAGTGGAAATCACGCGTTGAGTTAAAATTCGTTACAGAAAGAAATAATAAATCCCGACCCCTTAACCTTTGATTCAAACAACGCTGTAGTCATTCTGCTAAAATGTTACGGTCGCTGTCATAATTTGATTCATGTACATGATATTATCACATCTGAACTAACTGCAGATTTATTGCCTGAAATCTACATTTCAGTCATTCAACTTTAAGACAAAAGACTGTCATTGGGTAGTGTTGCGCGACACAGAAATATCTTCCGAAGCATCCTAGTTTAATCCCATATGTTTAGGATTCGTGTAGATCTCGCCATATTGAACGGTTTCAATCACAAGTCGTCTTGGCTGTTTCCAGAATTGTTGTCTCAAACCAAATTACAACCTAAGGACTGTCATGCACAGAACATAAAATACTTTCCCTTTCGGGGCACATTCCTGTAGCCCTGGTTGCATAGGAGTTCGTGTGGGTCGAAAATCTTTGTATGTTTGCATCTTTTGTGTCATGGGTTTTATTGTTTACTGATTTGTGTTTGTCGTGGTGGAATACTTTTGTAATCCTCTTATTTTGTTAGAAGTTGGAGAATTAGTTTTTCGAGCGTCATTACATTCTGAAATATTTCCCGATAAATAATTAAATGATGCAAATTTACTGACTTTTTTTTTTTAAATAAAAAAAAAAATAAATAAATAAATCTCTAAACTTCGTAAAATACCAGAACTTTTAAATTGATATAGGTTCACTTACTACACCTGACAAATTAGATCTAAATTAGTTTTTCAGGAGATTTTCAAGGTGCACATATAGATTACATCGTACCAGTTTACAACCTTTTATTACGATAATAATCCTTATTGCTCTAATGTATATTTGCCTAAATATTTAAAAGGTATTTGGTGGTTTAACTTCTATTACGACTTTATATTAACGATCGTTTAAGTGATTTTAAATTTGTCATGAAAAGATTATGTTTTCGAGATAACAGATGTATTGCTGGTTGACAATAAAATTACAGACTGTTTGAATAAAAATAATGTACACCAAATAGAATTTTCACGACTTTTTAAAGTAAAAAAATATTCAAAGTTCAGTCATGAAGCATTTCATGTCATATATCGGTTGAATTCTAATTTTTCCCGCAACTCAGCCTGTTACAGTGATTAAAATTTAAGTTTTTAGCAGAACATAAAATCTCATTATTCATAAAATTCTCAAAAAAAGCATATTTTCATAAATAAATTTTGCGTTATATCTAGAACAAAATTGAACTATAAAATTTCATCGTTTCTATTCTTACTTTTTAACCAGTTTTGATGGGTTTTTTAGCATTGGATTCCTTTCAATAAGGGCTTTCAGTATGTCAACGGATTTTCTATATTTCTAACCTTTTCCAAGATAAAAAAGGTCAAACTGGCAAAACTTTAGTTTCGCACGATATGGGATTTTTTCATCTGTTTTTGATGGGGGTTCTAAATCAATCCTTATGAACAATTCAACGATAGGGATGATGGTTGTCAAAATGATCACTTATACCGTCTCTTTAACGTTCAACACATTATTCTGTCACGCACATCAGTTTTTTCCAGCAAAATACTGCGTCAACATTTACCATATGTTTATAAGTCCACCTTTTACATCTCAACGTGCTACGGTCTTATCTTGCCACGCTAGCGAAGCACCTCAATTATCCAAAGGCCAGATTTAAGGTTCAGTCTTGGCTTGATTATTTTTTTTTAAATTCAGCCCCCACACTCAACATTAAAATCAAATGGTTTGTGTCGTAGAATTAACCAGTAAAGAGACCACAATAACAGAAAAGACTTGCGAAAAGCGAACGCATTTGTTACATTGATATTCAGAAAGTTGAACGTTTCTTGCCAATCGAATATCCAAAGTCGAGAGTACATCGAATCTAACAATATATATTAAAAAACCAAAGAATTTATAATTAATCTTTCACAAAATAAATTCGAAACAACTTAACAATACAAAATCAACCTAACAACAACTACAACCTAAGACATGAAATTCCAGACCTAACCCGACAACAAATTTTCCAGACATATGGGATCACAAATTTCTGTCATAACTTGAAAACAAGTTCCTGAGCAAAAAACCGCACATAAACATCCAGTTATCACCTGGCAACGAAATACCGAGACGTAACCCAGACGTTAAAAATCCATGAGCTATCAGACAATAATTTGGACACATCATTCTTACCTTCATACGACATTTATACATTAATGTAGTCAGTGTTAACTATAGTTAAAAATTTATCTAACATGACGTTGCAGGGTCGACTTCAGTTAAATTCGCCAAAATTGCCAAAATGGAAACTGTTTGTCCAAAAGTCGAAAACTAATAGTGTAGTCAAAAGTAAATGGCACAGCAAATCCAAGAAGGAAAGCAGATAAAAACCGAAATTTCTCCGCATAGTGACAAATAGCCAGACACTGAGTACTGGAATGTATATTTTAAAGATATGCATAAGGGAAATAGACATTTTCACCTTTTCAATATTGCTATTTGTGAAATTCCCTGTTTATTATTAATAAATTGGTTTATCGCGTTTATAACTGCATAATTAATTTGGTTAATGAATGTAGCCTGAAATCATAAAATTTGACTGGTCTTCCTATTATTGGCCATTAGCGTGTCTGATGAAGGGAATTCCATTGAAGCAGTTAAATAAGCTTTGAAAATTTGTTATAAACGTATGTCAGATGTGGATCTTTTCTTTCTGGTACATATTCCATATTTCGTTTCTTAAATACATAACTTAAATGATGACTCTGCTGGTGGAACATTGGTCCCCGAGGCTATTCACAAACCCAGTTGTCAGACTTGTCTGACATGAAATTAAACAATCAATGTTTTACCGAAATTTGCTGCATTTGCAAAAATTCTAAAACACTGAAAATACGGAAAGACCTCGAAAAGTAAAGCACTTAGTTCTTATCCCTGCCGTCGGATTTGGCTTCCCATTTGGATTTGTTTGATTTGAGTGCTTCTTTTGCTATATTTGGATCTTTGACTTCCCATGTTTCGGTCCTAATGCTATTGATGAGAGGTTACTCCCTGAAATGTACATATAACGTACTTAAATTTTGCATATTTATTTAACATTGGTAATTTTGTATTATAAAAACAATTATCAAGACATAATGGCATTAAGAGCCAGAAAAAAGGGAATGTCGAGAGACACGGCAATTTCGGGAATATGAACATGACGGAACATGACGAATATAAACATATAAAACCAAAAACAATCACAATGAACAATTCGGACCCCACCAAAAAACCAGGACTAAACTGAGGTAGTTCGAAGATAAGCAGTTCCTTCCTCTTTAAAGACACCTGTCGCTTTGTCCATTTTCCAGTCTGGTATTAATCATTTCAGTAAAAGGGAAATTTCATGGGAACACAAACTCCAGGCTGGAAAGCAAAAAGTCTATTTTTGGATTACTCTGCAACTTCACAGTATAAGGTCGGTTTTATCCGTGAAACTGATACTCCATATTGGCCGAAAAGATTGTGGTTTCGAACTAAAATTTTTAGAGTGAAAACGTCAAACGAGGAGCAATATACCTTGTTTGAGCAGCTTTTGTTTCAACGACCCAGCTCCGTCTAGAAAATGGCAATATTAGACACATGCGCTTGGTCAATTTCACATAAGAAATGGTCTCTTGGTACAAAAATGTTTATTTCTATAAAAACATCAAGACTAAAAGACTGGCGGATCCCAAACCAATTGTACAGAACAGTAAGACACACCTTAGGCGATCGAAAAAATTCAAATATAATATAAAAAGAAACTAGAGGCTCCAGGGAGCCTGATTCGCTCACCTTGTTCTCTAGCAGCTGAAAAATAAGGACCACCAATCGACCA
>JAULBM010276128.1:0-16504 GCA_032357055.1 Geukensia granosissima
AGTATCCAGAAATATCATTTCTGAATCCGATATGTCATACGTGAATTTTAATAAAGGGTGATGAGCATTGGCGATTTCAAAAAATTCCTCAACCTCTTGCAACGATGAACGGAAAATCATAAAACCATCATCTCTATATCTACCAAAAAATTTTGTCTTATGGCTATGAGCATATATATTTATGATTTCATTAAGGATTTCAAACGCTCTTATATCACATAATTCAGGACTGCATTTACTTCCCATACTTGCTCCAACAGATTGGACGAAGTATCGACCGTTAAATTCGAAATAATTGTTTTTCAATATGAAAGATTGTTTCACAGCTAAGAACATTGATAAGATAATCATTTTTTGAAATGTTGTTATAAGCCCGTCCAACAGATTGAATGAGTTCATCGAACTCCATGTTTGTGTACATACTAGTGCAATCAAACGAGATAAGAAGACAATCCCTATCGGATTTAAGTGCCTCTATTTTATTTATGAAATCTCCGCTATCTCTGATGTAACTATGTTGTCTCATATCTTGTAGAAGCAATTAATAATCAATAAATTGGCTAATTCTTTCACTAACAGAATTGCATTGTGAAATAATAGGCCTTGGTACTGGGAATTCGTTGATTATAATAGATTGATTTTTGATACCATCAATGAATTCTTGGCTTAATTTTTGTAATTTCGGCAATAGGAAAAGACGGCCTAATCTAGGTTCTGACTGGCCACAAATAAAGTTAAGAGTACTCCGATCGATCTTACCATTGTCAAACATAACTCTGACCTGTTTATTGAGGGCTTTCTGAATTTCTGATAAATTAGGTTCATTAACCTCTCTGTAGTGTATTGTATTTAATTGTCTTAGGCCTTCATTTATATATTGTATTTTATCGGAGATTACAATTGCACCTCCTTTGTCACTTTTGGAGAAGACAACATTATGCATGTTACGTAGCAAACATAGATCAATCTGTTGCTTTTTGAGAGATTGAAGTAATTGATACGAGTGTCCAAGTTGGATAATTCAAAACGGATGAGATCTATATAGTTCTCGATTTCAAAGGAAGCAGGTGTGGGTTGAAAGAAAGATTTTTGTCGGAAGGGATGCAATACATTATTGTCATTGTCCCCAAAATGGTATCTACATCGTAGTTTTCTAGGGATTGGGTCAGGACCCCTGATGAGGCACCCATTCCTCTATGGGCCACGAAAATATCTAAGAGTTTGTCCTATTCTGTACTGCAGAAACACTATGTGTTGGGTCCTGATGAATAGGCATACGTGGCTGTTAGGTACTTTCCGATCATAAATCCTGATTTGGATAAAAATATAGCTTTCCAATTGCTCTGATAGCGTAAAGTCTAGCTGAACAACTGCACAATATATTACCGTTTTAATGTGGCACTGTTACTTTGGAAACCTTTACTGATGACTTCGCAGACGAGATGAATCCCCTTTGTTCATATACTAATGGTGAGGTTTCACCATTGGTTAGGAACATACTATTTTTCTGCAATCTAATATAACTTTGGCATTCACCATGAAATTTAATTCTTGAAACATATCATCAGCAATTGGTGCAACGTAAACAGCTTTACTGTTATTATAAGATCTGGATCCAATATGTAATTCAACAGGACAAACTACAAAAGCTTCCATCTGCATGGCTTTTCCTGCTTCACAAATTTGGTAGGGTGTGTAAGGATGTGGCCTACAGGAAGAAGAGAAAGCAAGTCTTTTAAAGCGGGGGTCGACCTCTTTCGGTGGCATCTACCGGCCTCAGACTAAGTGCTTTTGGGGGGCTAGCGGAATGGACCGGATAGGATCGGGTATTAAGAGAATATGTAACAATAGCGGAAGGGGGAAGGGTGTGGCCTATAAGAAGAAAAATAAGCAGGTCATTTAAAGCAAGGGTCGACCTCTTTGGACGACATTTAGCGGCCTCAAGTTAAGCGGTTATTTTTAGGGGTGGCGGGATTGAACCTGATAGGGTTGATTAATAAGGAGACATGTGACCTTGGCGGAAGGGGACATGGCCTGCAGCAAGAAGTTGCCGGATGAATGTTAAAATTCTTAGGTTGAAATGTATTTTGTTATGAAATGAACAACAAGTTAAGGTTTCTTTTTTTTTAAATTTTGGTAGCCCTGAAAAGTTCTGTTATAGGAGAATAAACGCAGAATCCTGTAAATAACAGTGCCGTTGGCACACTTTCTCCCTGAAATGGCGCCATTCTATCGTTGTTCTTTCATTCATTATTTAGTTGGAAATTTACTTCATGTTTTCAGACGATTTTCGGCTTTTCGCTGACGCTGTCTTCCGGCTTTCTTCATTTGCGCCTTCTCCGGTATCCCTTTTTTATCATGTAGAACGGCAGTCTCAAATTCTTTCATTTGACCTATGTAAAGAAAAGGTTTGTATAATTAATGCTTCTGAACAAAAAGTTTGATTAGTTCATTTCTATATACATATTTTATTTCTTAATTTGTATTATCGTCTTTATACGAATAAACCGCCTCTGTAGTGTAATGGTTAGCGTGCTCGCCTCGAGTGTTGAAGGTCGTGTGTTTGATCCCCTGTCGAGTCAAACCAATGTCATTAAAACTGTTATCTGCTGCTTCTCCCCTATGCATGCAGCATTTAGAAGTAAGAGCAAAGACTGGTCGGCCCAGAGTCAGAATAATGTGTCTGGGTAAAGTGACATGTATTGTATTCCTGCAGACTGTTCTTTCGTGTTAGCACGTTAAAAATTTGGCTCTTCATTCATTAATATGCCCTCGTCCTGAATATGCATGAAATGTTTGCCGCTTGACGTTAAGCAATTTTCAATCATTCAATCTATACGAATATTTTCATTTGATTTGTATAAATTGAAAGAAGTTTCTGAAATAACGAGTTTGTGCACACAATGTATTAAACAGTTCTATTAGACGAGGAACTTGTTGAGAGCACTTTGAGAAGCTGAGCGATGGCCTGCTGTTTGATAGAATTAGCGGTGGTATATATTATTCTGGAGATATCAAAAGTCTTCATAGTCTTAAAAATCATTTAACGAGTGACTGTTGACAGATCCACGTGTATTTTATACACCGTGCATTATTCCAACAGGAGAAAGGGAATAGAAAACGCGATACTCCCTGTGCCTATAAGGTGCCGTTTTACTATTTATTCACTATTTTTTTATATCAAAAAATGAAGACTATTAACTGATATAAAAAATGATTTTTTGATATCAGGAATTTAATTTTCTTATATCAAGAATTCGATTTTTTGATATCACAAATTATTTTATATCAATATATTGATTTTCTGATATCAAAATTTCGATTTCTTGATGTCATATAATGATTTTTTTATATCAAGATTTATAATTTTTGATATCTGAAATTAATGAATAAATAGTAAAACGGAGCCTCATATATGATTTTTTGATATCAAGAATTCGAATTTCTGATATCAAAAAATGAATATTTGATATCAGAAAATGTATTATTTGATATAAGAAAATCGTTAGCATTTTCTGATATCAGAAAATCGATTATATGATCTCATAAACTGCATTTTTGATATCAATAAATTATTTTCTGATATCAATAAATAGAATCCTTGATTTCAAAAAATGTAAATGATTTTCTGATTTTAAAAAAATGTAAATGATTTTCTGATATCAAAAATTCATATTTTTTATATCAAAATGAGTTTCTTGATATCAAAAAATCAATTTCTGATATCAAAAATTTTTTTTATATCAAAATTAATTATTGATATTAAGAATTATAAAATTTGATATCAGAAAATTGGGAATAAATAGTATAACGGCGCCTCATATGTGCCTGAAAAGACAAGATTTTTAATTAAAACCGTGCGAACGATATCAAATACAAGTTAGTAGAACACAGTGGATTGCTCTCGGCAAAACCTTAAAATAAAGACAAAAATGAAAAAGATGAAGTTCCTCCAACTGCTTAAAATAATAACATTATGATTTCAGGAACTAAGATTTCTGCTCAAATTATTCAATGGATTATACAGGAAGGCAGTGCAGTTAAACTCTTATCCAAATATTCTTTATATTTTACCAGAATTCAAAATTTTCCCGAACTAAGATAATTTCATTATTTAAATATTTAAAAGTCGTTTGAATGTCGATGTAAAACATCAATATGAGGTAATTCTAGATGAGAAGGTCAGGAAAGTTAAATACACACGCTCTCTACTATAAATACCTTTGTAGTTAAAAATTAAATTGAAATTGACAATTAATAAAAAAAATCAATATCCGAAATAATAATGTGCTATGTAGATGTGTGAATGTTACATTTAACATGCAAGATAAATTCACGATTGTTCATCTTTTTATCTACATCAAAGCGCCACCCCATCATTTTGACCTCGAAAAAAAAACGGGGCGGGGGAGTATGATAGGAGTCCCGTCAGTCTTTTTCGTGCCAAGATTCTGCAGTCACCTGGTAAAAATATCGGAATTTCCTTTGTATCGTAACGCTTACACGAACAACGTACTCCCCCTCTCTCCCGACTGAAATTTTTACATGTCTTCGTATTATATTACCCCTTCTGGTTCAATTCCGTCATTCTCCGAAATTAACCCTTTAGCCTGAGGCCGGTAAATAGCCACGTAAGAGGTCGACCTTCTTTCAAATTTTATTAAATATCAGAATTTAGAACTTTTTCATATTTAAAATTAAACAATCAGTACAAAACAAATAAAACAAATGTTTTTCGCCGGATTTTGGGCGCTGATATCTTAGAAACAAGCAAACTAAACCAATATTCCCTTGCAACAACACAATCGCAATTTAATCAGGATCGTAGACATTTGTCATGAATGTATTGATATTGTTTTATTCTTTATGACCTTACATGTGTCCAGTTGTAGCACATATGAATTTTGTCATTTTCCATTTAAACTGTTAGTAAATTTTGTCTAAAAATTTTTCTCTTTCAGTTAGTTATTGTTATTATTTTATAACAATGTTGTATTTACTCACATTTGGGTATTTTGCCTGGTATTTAACATTCCTATCTAGATTTTAATTTGGGATGAGATGAGCTTGCCGCAGTAAGTTGGATTGAATCATACTCAGAAGCCCTGAGCCAATCTCGAGAATTTTACTTTTGATATATGGTTGGTAAAATATGACGCGGTCTCTTTGATATTTCGCCATATCTTCAATTTCACTTAAATTAAAAATACGAATTATGGTCTTTATTTTCGATACAATTCTAAATTGTCTCTAATTATTTTTATGTTCAAATGTTGTAGCAACAATAATGAAAAGATTTTTTCACAATTCAGACATGTTTAAGGTTATTTTTGATAATTAAAGTATCCGAATTTGGGGATATGTTTCACAAAAATTACTGCTTTTAAGAAGATGAAGGTTGTGAATTTGGCATTCGCAATCGTTGTATTTTCCATTTGGTAACTAATTTTTTGATAAAAACGAAAATTGCCAGACCTTTGTTTTGTGACCCACTGAAATCAAGTGAACGAAAGTGAACATTTTGACACGTACACATCTGACTATTTTTTACTTTTTTTGATCCATTCCGGGTCTTATGAAGGTAATCCAGAAAAGATGTGAATTGTGTTTTCTGGCATGTATTCCATAATCTTTCTTTAAGACATGATGCCAATTTTACTAAATGTAACAAAAATTTATTTGCTATATTACATTTTTAGATAATTTGAACCTCTGTTTCTAATGCTTTCATTAGGTAGTAATTAATTTATTCAGTGGTCACCTTTACACAAAACATTGAATCCACACTTTACTTCTTTTTTGCTACGCAGTTGTTTACATAACGACACGTGTATATCAATGTGTTCATTTTCAGAGATATTATAATATTTGGTTGTATATTTTTGTTGCTTTGTTAATGAGAATCCTAAATAGAGTTAACGTTTAACAGACTATTTCGGTATGGTCTAAATTAATGTGCAACTGCCAGGAGAATCCCCGTAAAATATCTTACATTTTGTTCTTAAAATAAAGAGGATGTCTTCTTACCGGTCCGCGTTCTTAGTTTATGGGTCATTCTCAAAAAAATGTGCTATTCCTGGATTGGTGTTAGGAAGGAAAATAATTTTGCAGAAAATGGTTTTTTGGGGTATTCGAATTCGAAATATCTCTACAGTAAGCAGAGTACAAATCCGTTAAAATTTAAGTTATGTTTTTGATGTCTTTGGTATAACACAGATTGTTTTGGTAAGTAAAAAAAGGAATGAGTCATATTGAACTTTTTAAAACTTTAGACAGTTTGCAATGGACTATGGTTTCATAACCATGTAAAAAAACTATATTTAAGAATCATAATTTTTTTTCTTTTGGTCTTTTTCATATCCAGGTGCAAAATGTAGTCGCAATTCCCTTCATGAAATCTCAAGAATAGTTTGAATCTTTAGATTTTTGTAATGGGAGCATAATGTAAATGTGAAGCAACAAAACAGAAACTATAATTTTGAGAGAAATGTTTCATCATGATATTAAAAAACGTTTTACTGTGTGTTATACCATGGACAAATTTGTTGTACCAAAGATTCAGCCAAAAGCAACCACGTAAATAGTCTAGTGAATATTTAAATCGCTATTGACAATAGCGTTAATTAATCAAAATGTAGTTTTTTCTTCAATATAAACTATAAGTCAAATAAAATGTCTCATTAATGCATAAATGTCCATGGAACAACAAAAAGGGTAATTCGAGGGGTGCCACTTGTGGAGCAGGAGTTGCTTACCCTTCCGGAGCTGAACTGAACTCACCCTGGTTTTTGTAGGGTTCGTGTTACTCCAGTTTTAGTTTTCAGTGTAGTGTTGTGTGTTCAATGTTTGTCTTTCGTTTCATTTTGTTAGACATGGTCTTGTCTTTCTACCGACTTCACAATTTCTGTCTGCCCCATTGGTATCTTCGAATTCCTTTTGTCTTTTGTGTAACAAATTCTGTCTTTACACCCTGGACAAACCAGAGAAAAATTCAATTCAAAATTTAAATAACCGATTCCTTCATAACAAAACTATATGTCATCAATTGCTACCACTTGTTGTGATATTTAAGTAACGGGAATTTTTAATATCCTTGTTTTATTGACTATATATCAATGTTATACCAAAGACTTAAAAAAAATAACCCAGTCAATTGTAATCATTAGTTTTGACTTTTAATCACTTTAACATAAAGCTGCCAAACGTTGTCTGATTTTTTTTTACGCTGCAATATAGATAAAGAGGAGAACTATTTTTGATTTTAATATTCAAAGAAAGACAACCCGTACCCCCTCACTTTTCGTTGGTGTTAAACAAAAGACAAAAGTAGGAGGCACAAGTTAAATGGCAAAAAAGCTACATGTTTAAAAGATATAAGCAATTTGGTGTTTGCAAAATACAGTTTACATATAAACTTTTTAAATGATGGCTAAATATGTAATATTTGATGTATTTTTAGATTACTAGACACATGTAAAGATTTAGAAATGTGCCCGGGACATTAAAAAAATAGCCAAAAACGTTGAATTATCACATTAAATTTGTATTTTACCATATATTTATGTTAATATATCATATATTTTTATCCTTCTTTAGGCTATAACATGTCAGAAAACATATATTTGTTCGATTAGAACCTCTGTAGTTATATAGCTCCTGACGTTGTATTTTATTCTGGTACGTTTAGAGGTACAGAAACCCTGTAGTGGTCACAGTGAACGTTGTTGGAAGAAGTCATTTGACTATAAAGAAAAACACAACCTATATACCTGATATGTCTGGGAACTGGGGTTTTTTAACAAGTAGTCAAGTGGCGCATTTAAAATATTGATCAAGATTAGCTTTTTCATTTTACTGCGATATAGTAAGCGCCTACAAAATCCCGGGAAACCGGTACGGACCTTAATATTATACGTTACCAAAATTAGAACAATTGTAAGGTCTTTCCATTTGTACCTAGCAGAAATATTACAAATCACAGGTCTTGCCCGATTGCACGTTAAAAACTGATGGCAGCGGTGACTTTTTTGTGGGGCACTATCTGTTTAGATTTTCAAAAATAAAATTTGTGAAATTTGTTCTAATTTATTATGGCCATATCACAAAAGGATGTGTTATATGACACTGACGAAAGTGTGACACGGGATCAGCTTCAGCGGGAATTCGACATTCTGAATTCTGAATTGGAAAAATATCAAAGGGTTAAAACTGATTTGTCAAAATTTTACGGATCCAGTGCGTATGATAATGTAAATTCTGGTAATTATTCCTAAAAAAATTGCCGGGTATATTTACGCCAAAGTAATTTACGAAGGTCCCAACCACAGTAATGCTTCTAATAACGGCACTAGTTTGGAGAAAGATAAGGGAAATGTGGGAAAGGGGGTCATTAAATGAAAACAACGGGTTTTGATACCTCTACCCCATCTACAGAAAATAAACCGGACAACAGGAATAACATGCACGGTCCAGCATTGTCGCTTAAGTCGACGTGCACTTTCTCTGACCAAACTATAACACAGAGGAAGCTCCGTTCATAAAACCCATCAAGTGATATAATGTCTGGGTCAGTACACAATAATGAAAGCAGCAGAAATAAGAACATATTTAAGCAAGCCACCTTTGATGACAAGGGTACGTTGCTCGGTTATAAGTCACATTTTGACGCCTGTTCAAATATGAATAACTTGTCTGAAGAGGAAAAGGGGTTATATTTGGCTGTATCGTTAAGGGGTCAGGCAAAAGGAATCTTAGAGAACCTACCACCAAAACTGAGACAAACTTTTAAGAATTAGTGAGGTCTTTAGAGGAGAGATTCTCTCCCTCCAATTAAATAGAACTTTACTAGACACAGCTAAGGAAACGGGCCTATAGAGTTGTTGAAACTTTACCAGAGTTGGGTCAAGGCATATGTGGTCTTACTAATTTGGCGTATCCTACAGCTCCTAATGATGTCCGTGAATAATTAGCCAAAGAACAATTCATTAACCCCTTATAAGCCCTGATATGAGATTGCGAATAAAGCATGTCCGCCCCGTTAACCTCAATGATGCTGTACGGCATGCGGTTGAACTTCAGACATTTAATAAGTCAGAAATAAAAAGAGAGCAGTTTCAAGGTCACCTAAGTTCAGCAGCCGAGAAATCAGATAATGATGATACAGAGATACGGCAGTTGCTAAAACCCATGCAGTCAGGTTTAACTGATCACCAACCGGAGATGAAAAGTGTTAAAGCTGAGTGTAAGCAAAAGAAAACACAAACTCAGACCTTATTCAAACCCCAAAGACAAGGAGGGCGGCGAGACATTCAATGAAGTGGGAGTCTACAAGGTATCGGCTAAAGCTGTTATATTCATCAAAGCAAAAATAAATGGCGTTGTTTGTAACCTACTTATTGACACTTGCGCTACCTATTTATAATTTCGACGGATGTATTTAAAAACATGTCAAACGTTAACTTAGCACCATGTCACCTCAATATCTTAACAGAAAATGGTGAATCCCTGCAAGTTTCAGGTAAAACTGTAATTGACACTGAAACTATAAATTCACCTGTTTCAACATTGTCGCTGTGGCAAACATACATGTAGATGACATTCTAGGTTTGGACTTTTTTAGAAGCCAAAATGCGGTCATTGACATATCACGTAACATTTGCTAGTTCAGGGACACGAGATCAAATCAAACGTTCAAGGTCAAATAGTCTGTAATGGAGTATCCATTTCTGAGACAGTAATATTACCACCAAGAAGCGAAGTATTTGTCAGTTGTAAATTATCTGACACTGCAACCTTTTGTTTTGCAACTGGTCTGATTGAGTCCACTGACGATTTCAGAAAAGCTGGAAAGGCGTTAGTGGGACGAACAATTGCTACTGGGGGTTCTGAATTACCGCTAAGACTAATGAACCTTACTTCCCAGCCACAGGCAATACACGAAGGAAAAATAGCCTACTTGAAGAAATAGCTATTTCAAGCCTGACCGATGATACTAATGTGAATGAAGTTCCTGAACATTTGAAAGTAGATATGACGAATAAACGAAAAAACCTAGCCCCCTGTTTAAGCTAAGAAAGTCAAGAGCCTGTTGCAAAAATATGCCGACCTTTTTGCAAGACACCATGCTGATTTTGGTCGGACAGACTTAGTTAAGCATGAGATAAATTTACAAAACAACAAACCTGTAACGGAACCGCCATGAAGAGTTCTTTACCATTTACAATAGGACTATTAGAAGGTAATTGATGAAATGTTGGAGAGAAAGGTAATTGAGCCTTCGTCAAGTCCTTCGAAATCTGGTGTTTTATTGGTAAAGAAGAAGGACTGTTCTACACGTTTTTGTGTGGACTACCGTAGTTTAAACCAGGCTACAATCAAGGATGCATAGGATAGAGGATTCATTAAATCAAATGTGTGGTAGTAAACTATTTTGTGTCAGAGACATTTGCTCTGGTAAAGCCACTAATTTATTATCAATATTGGCGAGGCACGCCATTTTAACAAAAGCTAATTTTGAATTTGATACGCTTGTCTTCACTTTTATATTTTCGTCTTTCGGAAGGGACGTGACACCGTTTGTCCCGTGCTCAGGAAGAACAACAACATGTGCACGTTAAAGATCCCTCCTGCAGAGTTTGCTAAGAGTAGGCACTTTGATGCCGCTGCAAAGGCTAAATTACAAAAAAAAATTTCGGATTACAAGATGGTTCAAGAGTCGAAATTATAGTAAAAACAGTATGCACCAGTGAAATCTTGTCTTACACAAGACAGTAATACATAAGGAATACTGACCAGTGAGACTTTATTTTTTGTTAATTTTGAATAGTGTGGATAGAGAAATGCAAGATGTAGCAATTTATTTACGTCGTTGGGTAACATGAAACGGGATGTAGCTGAGAGGAAACTGGAACTATTGTGGTAGAGAATGAGTCTACGGTCTGTGCTGTTACTTTTTTATCCCAAGAACGTTCAACGCTTACGATATTTGTGAGCTATTCATGTTTCTGATATGTTGATATCAATATATTGAATTCTTGATGGGAAGAACAGTTGCCTGTAAAACTCCTTTTTAAGAGTTGATAGAGTTTGGGTATGAAAAAGTATCATAGTTTTAATGTTTCAGCTATAGGTATGTAAATGCGGGGACGCATTACTTGGAGGCATGGGTAATGTAACAAAATTTGCTATATGACATTTTTTAGATAAGTTAAGCAATCGCTTTAAATGCATGCTTCCATTTGGTAGACATTAATTAATTCAGTGGTCACTTTTACAATACACTGAATTCACACTTTACTACGTGTTGCTACGCAGTTGTTCACATAGCCACACGTGTATATCAACGTGTTCATTAGCGGAGATAATATTAGTTTTGGTTGTTTTCTTGTTGCTTGTCACTGAGAAGCCTAAAAAGAGTTTAACAGACGATTTCGGAATAGCTTTCGTGTTAAATTAACGTTTTACTGCCAAGAGAACCCCCGTAAAAAATATAGAGTATGTCTTCTTACAGGTCCGAGTTCTTAGTACATAAGGCCGACCGATTTCATTCAAATTGTCATTTGCATAGCGGACGGCCAAGACTACAGAAGACTTTTAAGGTAAATAAGAAAGGGTTTAGGTGTAGATTTATTACTTAGCCTGTAATGTCGATCGACTGGTCGCTGCCTTAAGAAATACATTTTACGTATAGAGGAACAGACACCTGTAGTGGTAACAGTCACTGTTGTTCGAAGAAGTCTTTTGACTATAAACAAAAAACAAAACCTATATATCTGATAGGTATGGAAACTTAGGGTTTATAGCAAATAGTCACGGGACGCATTTAAAATATTGGTCATAATATAGCTATTTTATTTTACTGCAATATAGTAAGCGCTGCAAAATCCTGGGAAACCGGTACAGACCTTAATATGACACGTTACAAATGTTGAGCAATTGTAGGTCTTTCCATTTGTACATAGCAGAAATAGAACAAATGACAGGTCTTGCCTGGTTGAACGTTACAAAAAAATGTAGTTGGGGTAAAGTGACTGTGACTTTAAATTTATTGTCCATCCTTCCATAAACATGATAAAAAGACATAAAACGAAAGAAAGAGCGACATTCAACATACAAAAATAAAGGTAAATCCATCTATACTCTATGTCAGAGTTTGTTGGAACGGGTAAAAAGTATGTGAAAGAAAAACTGTCTTATTTCTTATAAAATAGTGTTTTATGTAGATTGAAAAAGTGCAAAAAACTTGCAAAAGTACTTTTTAGCAATCATAATACAATTTAAGCAGCGCCGATTTTTTTTTCCTCTACGGGGATTTAACATTATAAAATTAGCCATTTGTTTGCCGGAAGTGGATCTTTGCACGCGCTAGCGCGAGAGCGGGAGTAACCATTGTCAACGCTGCCTAATAATTCAGTAATTTAACCAGGATTAAATAACTCGCAAAAATGGATAATTTTGCGCCTGAATGGAATTTTAAATGTAATTCTTCTATTACGTATCGCAAATGGGGTCCGAACTAAAACAATGAGCACAATTTTTCAAATTATTTTATTTAGGTCTTCCACCAAAAAACAAAGGTGGTCAACCCTCCATGTTAAATCCCCGTAGAGAAATTCAGGGGAAGATATTTTTATATTATACTTTTTTCACAGTGTGATTCCTGAACCGTTAACCATGGTGTAATTCTTTCTTTTTATTCAAAATAAATACAAAGGCGGAAACGAACATATAATTTAATTAAGCGCAAAAATCGAAATCAAGAAAAGCTTAAAATAGAGTATAGAGACTCTTGTTAAAAATGAGACAATCTTTATTGCAATTTTGATATTTACATTTCGCTAAATCAATGGTGTTTTTTCATTGAATAAACCTATGTTAGGTGAACCTCTCGACCAAAAATATTCATAAAACTAAAAATAAAGACAACACAGAATAAAACATGTCAAAAACTTTTTCAACGCTAGATTTAATCATCGAAATTGACTAACAAAGAGGGAAAAAATTTTTATAAGATATTTTTCAACTTCATCCTTATAAACCTGTACCCGGTAATTCAACAATGAGTTGATCTCAAGCAACATGGAAGAGCCGACAAATGGGCCATTTATACGGTTTATTCCTGATTATCCCACTTTTTAAAATTATGGAGTTCAGATTGTCCCACAACAAAGTTCAGATTGTCCCAAAGTTATGGTTGTTTATTAATTCAATTTATGGCAATCATTATTATGTGGGGGTAGCAAAGGGTCTTCATTGTATAAAAAAATCAACATGGTGTGGGATGAAATTCACACAAAATTTTGTTTTCTTAAAATTTATACTTCACTTTTTAAAAACAAATATAATAAGATAATTTTTTGTTTGAAGAAAAAATATATTCTTTTAATAAATTATATTAAATAATTTTGAAAATAAATCTGGTTTTATTAGTAATTGCTTCTTTTTATATATATTCAGTCATTTCAATGTTTCAGATATGTGAAAGCTACTGAACCTAAGATTTTTGCAAGCAAAAGTTTAAAAAAGTATAGTAGTTGTCCCTTGGAATTGATTAACCATTTCGATTTTGGGATTTGAGTGCTACTTTTCTCTGTTGGGATCTTTTGACTTCCTATGTTTCGGTTCAAATGCCACTGATGCCACTGATGAGAGGATACTCCTTGCACTGTACATAGAGCATACCCAAAATTTTCCATATTTATTCATCATAAGTACTTTTGAATTATTTTAAAACAAAAGCATAAAATTTACAGGCATATTGCTAGGAAACTGAAAGCTTTTTGAACACTCAACAGCTACTGTTGAAAGCCGAACTGTTAAATGGTTGAGAGCACTAGTTATCATGACTTTTCGCCAACAATCGTTGATCCCTTGAATGCGAGCGTTGAACGATCTTCAGCTATCGCTTGATTTCTAATTTTATTAAAACAGATACAGGATTGGAACGTGTAAGATACCTATAGATGTACACCATACACGATTATACGATACTTGCAAATATAAAAGAGCTCGCGATTCAATAAAATTTTGTTCGTTGTATATTTTTTTCGGAATTAAAACATAGCATTAAACAGTGACATTTCATGTTTTGTTCATGGCACTCAAATTATTTTATCAAGTCAAGTCAAGTCAGGGACTACTAAAACGTGCTATAGAAGTATCTGCGTTGATGAATTAAACAAAGCCGCATTTAAAAAATATAATCAAACTGTTTTGATTAAAATCGTTTTTATGCAATTCATATATCAGTATCGTCCGCGATTGATTTTTTACAAGATTTCTTACGATAAAATACCCTTGTGTATTCTTTCAGAATTTTGTAATGTGACATGACATATACCTAATTTTGTTAACCGCCATTCTACGAAATTTATCAATAGAAAACATCAATCTTCTATTATATCATGTCAGTAAATTCCTATGTATCTTTCATACAAAGGCAATATTAGAATAAGGTCACTGTCTGAAAAACATAAAAAAGGTTTATGATGAAGCTAATTGAAAAATACTTGGGAAAAGCGAAATTAACCAAGCCTTTTTATAGTTTCACTGCAAAGGAAATGAAATTATTATTGTACAAAATATCATATTTGATCTAAGTTGAGGAACTAACTAAATATCATTAAACAGCTTGAATTTCATTTCCTTTTTAGCCAGGGACTCATTAGTAGACAAAAATAACTTTTTTAAGCATAAAAATAAATATAATATTAAATTTTTGTAGTGCAGTATGAAAACAATATCAGGTAATTATCTGCAAATATTTCCTTTATGTATTAAGCACGAAACTGCTGAAGGGCTCGGTAAATCTCGGCCTTCCTAGTGTTATAGCCGCAAATAAAAAATGTTCTAGACAGTATTATTAATATTGTATTAATATTGTATATTTGCACTGATGGAGTTTAGATGGGTACTAGTCTTCATATTAATATCCATTAAAATTGAAATATTTTGATAATAAAACCTTAAAAAAGGTAAAACAGATAACTACAAACCGATTATAAATAGTCCTTGCAGATACTTGAATTATACTTTCAAATAAACAGTAGTCACATTGTATATTCCAAAAGTTTTAGCGCTTCCCTATAGACTAAAAAGTTCACGTTAGCGTTTTTTTTTTCGTTTTGTTCATTCATTGAGATTTTTACGTCACGGTGTCTCCCACGGCTGAATCGACCAGTCTTTGATTGGGTAAATTGGTTTGAATACAGCCCAGAATAGAAATAAAAGATCCCACGACGAATGTTGCTTACCCTTCCCGAACACCTGATCCCACTTCTGTTTTGAAAGGTGTTCGTGGATTCAAAGCCTTTGTTCTTTTTGTTTTCGTTCTATCTTTAAATTTGTTTCAGATTTGCCTTATCTCTTTGGACTATGCGCTTTCTGATCTCTCACATTTGCATTCTACAGTTGACAGGTAAATTTGCGGCATGGACATTTTGCGGATCGAATGTCTTGAGAATTTTCGCGAAACTAAATATAACCAGGTGTACTCGTTAATAAAAATAAATTGTTTTTACTAATTAACTCTCGTCTGCTTAAAAGAAAAACAATAAATAATTTCAATTTTAGTTTAGGTCGGTTGTTTTATAATTCTACTCGATTTTTTAATGTCAACACCGTCCATTATTATTTCCAAAAGGATCATACTTAAACTTCGGTAAAGCTTCTTTAAGCTTTAATTTTTTCAATGTGTTTGCTAATAATTGCATGTAAAGCGCTTTTCTAGATATACATTCATAAGGTAACTGACCAATTTTAAAGGAAGGTCTCGGATTTGTTTCTCGTGTAATTGTAAGCGTGCTTACCTTCAGTACGGAAGGTCGTGGGTTCGATAACCAGCCGAAGACATTCAAATAATTTGCTGCCTCTCAGCAAAGCACGCAGCATTAAGGAGTACAATGTAAGGGCAAAAACTGGTCGGTTCAGGGTCAAAATTCTGTATGTGCGTAGAGTTGTACGTCTTCTTGCTGACTGCTGTATTCTTGAGCTAGCACGTCAAAATCCGACTCAGCGCGTCGGTCTAGTACAAAGCAGGGTTCATTTATTATCTCGTTCTTAATATGTATTTAATATTTGCTGCTGGACGTTAAGCAGCTTTCAATCAATCAATAGTTTTTCAGCCGGAACAAAATGTTGCCACAATTTTTTTTGGCCTGACATTATGTCAGGATTTACATATAATCCCATAATATGAACATCAAGTGGTTACAAGGAATTGTGTTCCAACCCTTTAAAAGGTCTTGTAGAGCTTGATATATAGCGGGTTCCTCCAGATGCTCCACCAAGCCTCTTTCTAAATTACTTACGACTATACTGTCGGCAATCAAGGAAGGCCTCCAAAAGTACTGTGATAAAGCGTACTCCACTAGCGGTGTTAATCAAATTTGCATATTAAAAAACTCGAAAAATCTGCTTCAATACCTCAAATCCGATTCTTTAAAATTTTGTACAAGTATTCAAACTTTTGACTTTTCTACCCTTTATACCACGATTCCACATTCAC
>JAULBM010276238.1:0-16503 GCA_032357055.1 Geukensia granosissima
GAGCTGTTACAAGGGGTCTTTAACGTGCTTAAGACGTGGCATTTCCAAAACACGGGGCGTCTTTAACGTCTCCCTCTGGACGGATTGTTAATTTATACATCGCCCGCAATCACGGACGCCCCTTTTAGAGGACTAGTGCCTCTAGGACGGAGATACCTGGTGCCGATTCTTTCCCCGGCACAACCTTCGAGAAGGGTAGTTCGAGTATTAATACATACCGCTCGAACTAACGGACGCCCCTTTAGCAGGGGTTCTACCTGCAGGCGGAGAAACCGAACGACCTTTTTCAATACCCCGGCCGAACCAACAAACGAAGATTGAAGACAAAATATTATGATAGTTTCAACTTTAATATTCTTGAAAAAGTACTGCAAAATATACATTTACAGAATAATATGATTATTGGCAATCATGAAGACTATAGATTTAGAAATAGGGAAATTCCAACTTTGGTAAATTTCCTGGAAGTCTCCTAGAAAGGCTACTTTTTGAAAACATATCTGGCCACCATATTCGAATGGAATCGGAAGATTATTTACAAATACATGGAGTCTTAATATTGAAAAATATTATAATTACATTTTTGATTAGTTTCATTGAAGTTTCTCGGACCTATTTTTATTTGTTTTGGAAAATTCCTTAGCAGCCATAGGCAAATGAAATTAGAAGATATATTGCAATCATATAAAGTTGAGAAAATAAAAAAATAGTGTTAGTTCCTGTGTAATATGCCAAATTCAATTTCAGATGACTTCCTGGAAGACCCTAAGACCTGTTATTTTGAAATAAATACATATACCCGACAACTACACAATTCCAATATCAGATGATTAATTACAATAATGAGGAGTCTTTAGATTTAAAATTGCGACAATTCAAACTTCGGTTAATTTCCTGAAAGCTTCTCAGACATGTTACCTTTAAAAATAATAGCTAGCAACCATATAAAATCAGGATCGGTGCGTCATGTGTGATCTTATGCAGTGTCAAGATTTCAAAATGTGGCAGTTCTTTGGTAAATTTCTGGTAAAAATTTCGGACCACTGTCATTCGGAAAAGCAATTGCAACCCCATATCTTTGTCAGATATGGTTTTGTTATCAGATTTTGCATTTTTATGAGTGTTCAATATCCAAAATGGCTGCGGTTAAGGCGGACTTTGCAGGCGGTGGCTGCGGTCTCATGTTTCCTTTGACCACTCGTTGACGGATACCACTTAACTAGTTTAACCACGTGTTTCATGTGCCTGTCCCAAGTCACGAATTACATATGGTCATTGATTTGTCTTTGAATATTATGTTTTGTTACACGTACATTTTTGCTTGTTTATAGTGTTTGTAAATAGCTACACACAATTTTTTTTTACAGTAGCAAATTGTTGAAGTTTATACAACTTTTAAAATAATGACAATTTATTGTTAGCATGGATGGTAGCAACATGTACATTTATTTTATAACATAATGATAATTTAGAATAAAGGTTAGTGGTCTCGACAGAACGGTTATGTTTAGGGGGAGAGTGGAGGGATTTCGACATCCAGATCTAATTTCATGAGCTGAAATATTTGTTTTCATTTCAGATTGATTCAGGCTGGTAGAGGCGACGAAGTTGTAAAATGTATTAAAGATATAAGCGTAACAGGAAGAGCTGTCAAACAAAACACAGTATTGTATGCTTTAGCCGTTTGTGCCAGGGCAGTAGATCGCCACACAAAATTTAAATCATACAGCGTGCTGTCTGATGTCTGTCGTATTCCAACACATCTATTCCAGTTCATTAAATATTGTGAGGAAATGAGCAGTAACGAAACCGGATGGGGACGAGCACATCGTATGGCAATCAGTGAATGGTACAAGAAATTCGATCAAGATTCAAAATCTGTTAGAAACCCAAAGAAACTTGCTTATTTGGTAACAAAGTACAAATCTCGCTATGGATTCCGACATCGCGACGTGTTACGACTAGCACATGTTAAAGCAAAAAACAGAGGTGTTAGGATTGTGTTGCAACATCTACTAGGCAAGGATGTGGAAGCACCAAATAGTACAGAGTCACAAGAAGCTTTTGATTTCATTAACGCTGTGCAGGAAGCAAAAGCTTGTGAAGATGAAGATCGACTATGCGAGTTAATTGTTTCGAACGAATTAAGCTGGCAGCATATTCCAAATAAGTTTTTGAAAGATAATATTAAAGTATGGGGTGCGCTAGCGCGACTTATGCCTATGACTGCAATGATACGAAACCTTGGAAAGATGTCGGAACTTGGAATGCACGAGCCACACGAGGTTAAAGATTTCTGGGTTAACCTTGTTGAAGAGAGGCTAGGTGACGAAGTAGCATTGGCGAACTCAAGGATTCACCCTCTTACACTATTAATCGCATGGAAGCAATACAACAAAGGACAAAGTAATAATGGAAAGATGCAGTGGACCGTAAATAAACGGATCAGCGATGCTCTCAAAAAAGCCTTCTTCCAGTACAGCAAGATCATCATCCCCTCTGGACGAAGGTATTTAATGGCGGTTTCCGT
Source organism: Geukensia granosissima (assembly GCA_032357055.1). Classification (NCBI taxonomy): domain Eukaryota; kingdom Metazoa; phylum Mollusca; class Bivalvia; order Mytilida; family Mytilidae; genus Geukensia; species Geukensia granosissima. The sequence continues at coordinate 2,531 of JAULBM010276238.1, forward strand.
AGGGGAGAATATGCGAAAAGAAATTTGTAGATCAACGATACGAGCAAGCGAAGCAGCAGCCGCTATGATTCTGGCAACAGTGCAGACGGAAAATGTTGAGGTAATTCTGTTTACAGACAGTATTGAAGAGGCTAACATTGCTAAAATTGTTCCAACTGATACTTTAGAAACTATCGAGAGCAAAATTACCAGTATTTCTCCAATAGGTAAACTACCAGTTGCACATGATTTATCAGTGCCGTTCAAGTGGTCAGCAGCTAGAAGAGACAAGTTTGATGCGATCATAATATTCACAGACTCTGTGACCAGTTGTGGTTATATGCATCCTGCTGAGGCAGTTAAACAGTATGCCCAGTATGTAACTCTCCCAAAATATAGACTTGTTGTTGTATCCATGACCAGTGATAGGTACACCATAGCCGGCCCAGACGACGGAAACACGTTAGATGTTATTGGTTTTGATACTCACACTCCATCTCTTATTATGGATTTTATCGACGAATTCCGACCAAAAGAGACAGACATGGATATAGTACTTCATCAGGATGAGGCCCTTGAAGAAGATATGGTGTTCTGAAATATTAATGACAACGGGAGTATTTGAACATATTTTAGTGCACATAGATTTTTCCCTAAATTTTAAAAATTGAGGCATTAGCATCGATACATTTGGAGTGTTTTATGAATATACTTATCTATTTAATAGACAAAAGAACCAATGACAATTATTTAAAACCCAAAACTGAAAGATATATATGTCCTCTTAAAATTAATGAAAATCGTTAAAAATATTTGGCGTTGTTAACGCTAGTAATGACACTGACAATAAATTGTCCAACAGACAACAATTTCAGAAATAGCCAAAAATTAAAAAAACAATGATATGATTTTATATAGACTAGTAGGAATTTCAAATTCATCAGTCCATATGACAAAACAGGTGGTTACTATAACAATAGTGGCAGTAAATGTAATGCATTAAAATAAACAAAATCACGATATATCAAATAAAATCTTAATAAAACGATCCATCGGTATGTATATTCTATTCTACTTATATCACTCGTTGTGAGTTTCTTATGTCACGTACTGTCTTTTTAAGTGTAGTAAAATGTACAGAAATAAAGCTACAGGAAAAATCTAAACTCAAGTTTGAACAGTTGAAACGTTCAAAATTAAGTTACTGCCCTTTGAACAGATTTTAACTTTTAAAATAAATTGTTATAATTTTTGAATTTAGCGTCGGTTCGTTGTTTTGGAAATTAACAGTCACCCCACTACATATCTCTACTTATTAAAAAATGATCTTTTGGCTGACTTTTTTGGTAGGGGTGAGTCGCTGAGGTTCTGAACCCCACCCTTTCCATATATTTAGCTTTTCAAAACTGTATACCTTTTATATATGCAACATAAACAGATATTGTGAGATCGGAAATAAAACAACGCAGTTCATTATTTTAATTCATATGTGCCTACACCATTCTTTTTGCCGAGAAGTTGTTACTTATTATTTGGCTTTGTGTTTATATTTACTCCGTTTTTGATGATCTTTTTAATCATCACATATGTCAATGTGAATTAAATCTTACGGCACTAACGAGGTACAAGTTCGACGTTGTGTTCATGTTCTACATATATTGATACACTTAACTATCACATATTTAAAAGAGATTTGTTCTTTTATGAATGTCTTTCGCTTTGATTATAATACCCTCAGGACTAATACGAGGGCAGATTTTACATTTTAAATCCCTATCGGTCCTAAGGGCTGATAGGGATTTTGCGTTATAAATCCATATCAGCCCTCACGTGCGGTCCGAGAAAATTGTAAAGTTTATTGTTTATTGTATTTGTAGTTTTCGACTGTACTGACAGGCTGTTAATATATGTACCGTGTTTCTACTAATATAATGTATTTATTTTTTAAAATGAATGCATAATAATTGTTATAACAAATTACGGACAAAATATTGATAAAAAGATCATTCTTCTTTGTATTTATTTCTTCTTTATATTGCATTGATACTGATTGTACTTGTACTTGCTTATGTATATATGTATATATGTTTCTTTGTTAAATGATGATATATCAATGTTTGGTCTTTATTTCAATAAAATTTACTTACTTACTTACTTAGATGTCACTTTCTTAATCAACCCTGGGATCATCCCGAGACCCTATATCGGCCCCTAGATCTTTAACTGAAATTTATAAATATGGCATTGCATCTAACTTTTCTTTCTTTACATTTATTGACAACACAGTATTATGTCGTCGGACACACTCTGTTTGATAAAATCTCGTATTGAGAGGCTTGATGTTCATACTACTGAATTGCAACCAAAGTTTGTTGAAATGGTCCTGATATGGTACTCTTCCAAAATTGTGTATCCCGGCCACCAATCAAGATGACCCCGCATCCGAACTTAGTTTAACATAAGACCCTAAGGGAAAATCACTTCAAAATCTTCTAATCTGAAAATACTGAGCCAATTGAAACCAAATTTTGGTTGAATGGTCGTTACATGTTCCTTTACCAAAATTATGTCCACGAACTAAGATGGCCGTCATAGCCAACTTATTTTGCATAGTTCACTTGGAAATCTTCTTGTTTGAAACTAATAAGTAATTTCAACCAAATAGAAAATCCACTACCAAAATTGTGTCCCGCATCCCCACCCACCAACCAAGTTGGCCGCCACAGCCGAACATAGCTTAAGATAGGACCGGATGGGAGATTAACTTGAAAATCTACTTGTCTTAACTGCAACCAAACTTTGGTGGAATGGTCCTTACAAAAGAGACCCAATAAAGGAAGAACATCAAAAGGGTTATTGAAGATTAAAAATAACTACACGTCTCAATTTGGATTTTTCTCCTTGGGAGAAGGAAGACACTAATTGACTTGTTGCCGCTAGGTCAAAAGTGAAAGTTGCTGACAGTAGATCATTGCATTGAAAGATAAAAACACTGGTGTCTGGATGTTTTATTAAAACTGTTCAACGAATGAGCACATCTGTACGAAACTTGCGACTCAGACCGGCAGGGTTATCGCAGTTAGAGGCAAATCATTGCAAATATTTAAACGAGTCTCGATACAAATAGGGACATTTATCATTTTTAAGGGTCAGAGGGCTGGTGAAAGTGTTAAATATATTATTATTAGTCAAAGAAATCAAGGTACTGTGCAAATACCAAAAATGAAAGTGGCTACATAGCATATAGGGTAAAGATTCTACAAAATATGGACTAAAATTATATTTGATTTAAATTATTGATTCAATGTTGATTCCAAAGATCATTCATAGTGTTATAAAGATTACTTGTATTTATTTTTTTCTAAATTTTGTTAGAATAAATCTAAATTATATTTTTTCTCAAAACTAATTTAGAAAAGGTTATTTGAGTGTTTTTGACGTCACAATGACGTTACATTTAAAGGCAAAAACGGCAATTCTGTCAAAACTCTGAAAGGTGGCCTATTTTTTCCACTGTTAACCAAACCGTTATATCATTACATATCATTTCTCAGACATAATCCAGTAATCCACTCTCATTTCTGAAACAATAATCCTATGACATCCCGTTCCACTAGATATTAACCTAGAACACAATGTATTTTTATACGACCTCAAAATTTGTGGTCGTATTATGGTATGATGCTGTTATCGTCGTCGTCGGCGCCGTCGACGTTGACGTCTGTAGACAGGTTAGTTTCCACACGATAACTTTTGTTCTAGTTAACCAATCCTTTTAATATTTTGGGACATTTGGTTCGAAATAAAGGTTGGTATTGGTTTTGGGGGATCAAGCCCCACTCGGTTTTAGGGAGGGGACAAAAGGGGTTTTCTCTTATTTGAAAGCAAGTTCTCTATTTCTTGTCTAATTTTGATGCTTTTTTTCTTTGTATTCCCCTTGCAAAAGTCAACATAACTATAGGCCACAAGCCTCATGACCTATCTCTTATTGTTATTGAGATATGAGGGGTCCAAAAATAGACACGTTCTAATTTTTGAAACTTTTTTTATTTCTTTCGAATCATACGGAAAAAATATTTTTCATCTAATTTTGGTGGGGTTTTCAAATGATTCCTTTCTTAAAAATTTAACAAAAGTGACACAAGTGAGGATATTACGAGTCAAAAAGATCACTTATCCAGTCATATTAATTAACTCTGTCCAGAATTTTAATGTGTCCAGCACTATAGTGTGTCCAGCTTTATAATGTGTCTAACACATTATTGTGTCCAGCACATTATTGTGTCAAAAAAATACTGTGTCCACACTTACCCAAACGTTCATTTGTTTACCTTTCACATGTCAACGTGCTGTTGGCGGTCTTACCATGCTGCGCTTGCGAAGCACCCGAGTTCTTTACTTATAATAATCTCATCATATATCACTCCACATTCTTGCCTGTAACATTTTAATCCAATCGAGAAAAATCCCGTCCACTTAGCTTAACCAAAAATGATCAAATTCCACTAAGTACTGGATTACAGATTATCCTATAGCATTTCATTCCAGGAAGTCCTATCCTATTACATGAAGTTCTAAAGCTTACTCCTTCACAAATATTATTACAATAAAAATTTCCCTTCCATCATCCAATTCCACTCTATATAAATTCTAATTTATAACATTTCATTTCACCAGTTACATCCCATCCACTGGCGACTAGTTTTTTCAAATCACTCGCAAGTTCTTACATGCACGATTATTCTTTAAAAAGGTATTCAACTTACGTGCACGTCTCTCTTACATTTATACGTTGGACAGAAACTAAATGTGGTTAAAATAACTTTGTTTTCTGCACGCCTGGGAAACTCGATGGTCTAAACCAAATGTTGAGACGGAAGAAAAACTGCGGTCGTATCCGGTTGAGGGAAGCGGGATCGCTTTCACAAGAAAAACGAAAGAGGTAAGTCTGTTATTAGCCATATAAAAGCCATTGTAGCACTTTCTTAAGAAATCGGAGAATGTCATGCGATGTAAAAATGGTTCCGGCGACGAGATATTGAAGGAGGGGTGTAAACGTTTCCTTTTAAGATCGGAATCGCATTTTTGCTGCCGGTAAGACGAGTCTATTTTCTGCTTGTGATGAATATTTTACAGCCTTAAACACTTTTAGGGCCGACTTATCTCTCACGCAAGGCATGTAGTACACATTTAACAGACGACGATACCAGCATATCAAGTTTCTTATCGTCTGTTGTGTATATACACATACAATACACAAAATAAACGTTGTTGAGATCATCGGTAGGAGGTTGCGGTTATAGGGAGTATGTTGAGATTTGCGGGAGTAGTATTTTAGTTGTTTCTGTTCTGTATTAGATAACGTTATTTTGGCATTTATCGAATTGCCCTCCTGTTTTGTGAATTGAGAGAACGATCGTTAATTTTCTCACTAATTAATAGTAAGCGATTATTTTCTTTTCCGAGTTTCAGAATGTTATTTTGACAGTTTTCATTTTTGTCTGCATTCGTGAGAAAAATAGCATGTATACAGATGTGTGTCATCCTTCAAACAAAAATAAATGTATTTTTATTCATGAAATATTTACCTTGCTTTTTATCTAACAGGTTCAATTAAATGTTTCAATTTACGTATCGATTTTATAAAATTTTAAGTTTAATCTATTTTAATCAATTAATTCAAATTGATATTTAATCTCCCGAGAAAGCTATCGTCCACAGTTTGTGGTCCGTTGTCGGTCAGTTCATCGTCCATCCATTTTTCATACATGTATTTCAATCTTCTCAGAAAGTAATTGAACTACTTAGGGAATGAGATTTTACATTAGTGGTGGATCTCTTGACATAATTTGTTTATTTTGGTTGAGTGGTCTTTCCAAAATTGTGTGCGGTAAACCCCAGTTCCAACGAAGATAAGATAAAACATGAAAAAGGGTGAATTTTCAAATCCTCTCCATTACCGACCTTAATTTAACATAGCACCCTATGAAAATTCACACTGAGATCTTTTAGTCTAGAATCATTTGATCAATTTGAAAAAGAATACTAAAATTATAATGAAAAGTCTCTTTCTCTAACGGTTTCGAAAATTCGTATCAGCGACTTGAATATTTATGTTACCTTACATGCATGAACTGTGACAGCTTCTCTATAGACTCTTTAATTTTGTCAATATCTTGATTAATGTATTGTGTTGCATTATATCAGGTAACTGCTTAAGAGTTTGATTTCATGAATATGGCCATAGAATATGTAAAATTTTGAAAGATTTGTCAACACACAACCTGCTTGAAAAAAATAAATAAAACAGAGTGCATAAAAGTAATTCTTAATAACTTTTACTTATTTTAACTCAATAACTGTTATATTTCAGCTACAACATGAGACAAAGATATCTATGCAAGGAGGTTAATTGCCAAAAGTCATACTGTACCCGGGACAAACTCAACTTTCACGTGAAAGTAGCTCACAAAGGTTTGACAGAGTCTGTAACCTGCAGATATTGTAATAAGACGTTTAGCAGAATAGGGCACAAACAACAACATGAAAAGGCCCAGCACCTTGGGGTAGCTGCACATGAGTGTGATAATTGTCACAAGACTTTCAAGACAAAATTTATCTTGAATGCACACGTTAGAAAACAGCACGGCCAGCGTCTTGTTTGTGAAAAGTGTGGGAAATCTTATGTTTGGAAAAAGAACTTGATCGAACATATGCAGTCTTGTGGAAAATCTAAGAAAGAGACCTTTAAGTGTGAGATGTGTTCAGCCGAATATAGCCTAAAAAGAAATTTGTTGAGGCACATGAAGGCAAACCATGAAGGAACTGACATGAAAATGTGTGCAGTCTGTGGTAAAGAGTACAAGTATCAGTCGTCCCTGGTTAGACACATGAAGAGTCATTAACACTCTATTTAAAGGAATGCAAGGACTAATGCAAGACAGCATTACTACTTATAACTTTGTATTTTAATGGCGATATTTCATGTTTTTTTTTAAATATTTTACTGCCAAGGAAGGTTTTATTTTATTTTTCTGTGATATTGTTTTTTTATTGTTTACACTAGTTAAGTGGTTTTTCCTTTAATATTTTAATTACTTTATTTTACTGTTGACAATGATCTCAGGTAATATTGAATAAAATTTGAATTCCCTAATGCTTCATAGTTGATTTCAACAGTGTTTGTATCACTCCAATGCAAGATATGATTCTGCAAAATCTAATGACCAGATGCATGTTCATGTAACACACAAGGAATAAAACAACCAACAGTATGATCAAATATTGTAATAATTGTTATATCCTTGTTCGTCATTCCTTCCCACATTTCTGCTGGTAATATGTCAGAACTTTCAATTTTGTAAACTGCTTTTCATTGATGAGACATATTGTTGGGTGCAGTTTCAGATCCACCAAACGCATTTTCTTGTCCCGAGGACTTTTAAAAACTTTTCATGTGCAGTGATCATATACAGCCTTTGTAGGCAACATTATTCACAACAATCACATATCAGAGAGTAATAGTGTTTTGCAAGAAACTCTGTTTGATGTAGTGATGGAGGTATTGTCACAGCTGTTAAAACATATATTTCCATTAGTTTAAGAACTAAGCATTCTTACTATACAATGTAAAAATTTAGAGCAGGGGCCTCACTAGTGAGCATTGCCTAACATATTCCCTGTCCTAAAATTTGTGGTAAGAATATGTTTGAAACATTGATAACCTGGTAATTTTATTATTTCAAGTTATAAAGAAAGCATATAAAATATCAATATTTGAAATATTCATAAGACCTATTCTACAGTGTAAATCACTTTTCTCCATTTACCTTCATCAGAAAAGAATGGAGCAAAACAGATGGAGACAAGCCAAATCATGGATCTACATGTTGCTTAGTTTTGCATTTTAACCAAAATAAAATATAACTATTTAGCGGTGGTACCGAAAATATTCAAAGTCTATAAGACAATTCACAACGTAATTTTCTTGAAGTACACGTGGCTTTTTCAATGATTAAATATTGTTTCTGAAATCAGTATCACACATAGGACTCCATATTTCTGATGTTTACTGAGTTTCCTCCAGCTTAAGTCCAAGTCTTTTTGATGGCAGCATTCTCCCCTCGTTTATTTTATACCCATACTGCGATCTTATAGGTAGATCACCTCGAGCAGGCGCATTTATGTCACTGAGTGTAAAAGGTCTTTCCTTTTTTATTCTTCTTGCACGAAATTGTGTATCAAAGAAATGATCCCTGCAAAGAAAACGGTTTAATACGGCTTTAATGTTAAACAAATCTTTAAACGAATAAAATATTAATATGATTATATTTTGCTTGAGAAATGTGGAAAGTGAAATCAATGTTAAAATATCTTCTTTCTTTCTATATAATTCACAGACAAAATGCGTAATATTATTTACTAGCAAAAATAATGTATGCGATATAAATGATATAAACTTCTAACCGGTTTGTTTAAGATGGCTGATGAACTATATTGCCTGCTTATCAATTTGTGCTGTGATATAAATATTGAAGATATGGTATGATTGTTCATAAGACAATTGTCCTCTAGATGGCAGATAAATTTGAACTTCTACAGGTCACCATTCCGCCTTCAACAATGTACAGCTTCCATACCATACAGTAAGCTTTTACAGCCCCCTCAGAAATACAAAATGTGAAATTTTCCAAGAAATAAAAAAGTCGACTTAATCTTTAAAAAAAAAAACAATCAACAAGTAAACAACGACACTCACTGGACTACAGGTTCCTGGGACAGGCACATAAAGTCGGACAATAGAAATGTAAACATTCCTTTACCATCAATTAAAGTTTATCAAAGATGTAACATTCGAGTTTCATAATAACAGTAATTTGACAATAAACCGTTGCTTATCATCCATGGATCGATAGACGATGTGTTATAGATTGTACCTTGGAATAATGCAACTTATCCAACAATCTTCTTTACAAGAGCAGACAGGGATGTCCTCTGAGGCTGACGATGATGAGTCATTAGAAGGAAAGGTTTCCGTTGATATTACTGGATATGCGGTATCTTTCTTTGTTCTTATAAAAAATGACCTGGTAAAGAAGGCAAAGGATTTTGTAAAATTTCGAAAGGAAATACCGATTTGCATTACACTATAGATAAACCATACAAATATACAAAATGCAATAACAATTATCATATCTTATTTATCTTATATATCATAAATATTTTGAATCAAAATTCTGCAATAATTGAGAGGTATTCATTTAAGTCTGCAGAAATTCCATACCTGTCTTCTTTCATCTTCATCGCAGTAATGGTTGTAAAGTCTGCTATTTGTTTTTCAACACCATCGGCAGTCAACACACCTTGGCCCCAGGGGTCCATCTCCTGCATTGTACTGAAGAAAGACTCGGAACACAGGGTATTTGGAGCACGTACACAGTATGTCCCCTTATTAGCCAGTGCATACAGGTATAATTTTGCTTCATTGCTGCTCCTTAATCCTTCATAAAGAATATATGATAGGCCTTTTATGCGGGCGCCATACGGAGGAAAGTCCCCAAAATCAACACCTTCTTTTAACCAGTTGATTAACTCTAAACGCTTCTTACAACGATCTAATGCAGATATTCCCGGTGCATCATCAGCCACATACAGACTTTCACGAATAATACGACAGAATGAAGCTTCTGCAAAATTGCCATCTGAGATCATTTGTTTTTCTATATCCTCTGTGAATAAACTTCTCGCAAGCTTCTCCTTCATTTGGTCCATTATTTTGCTCTCATCTTTAATTTCAATTAAAGATATATTGAGAATCAATGGATGATTTTCTGCCACATTTTCCCATGCACTTTTGGATATACCATCAATTTTATCCTAACAAAGCGCCTTTCTTAAATTACTTGCGAGATGAGTTTTGTCGTATACAGCCAATCCAAATTTGTTTGATTCGGTGCTGAAATCGGGCACATAATACGGTTCAAAGTCTTGATCGAATCCATAAATTGTTATGCTTTCTGATACGTGCGCATCTTTCTTCCAACTTTCAACACAGTCATCCCAAATAAAATTACAGTAAGCAATGTTAAGAACCTTTTTCGGAAAGGATCTGTTCATCAGTATTCTTTTGGAAAGTACTGCAAGCGTTGGGATCGCTTTTTTACGGCGTTTACGATTGTGTTTTGTTGTTGATCCTGACATTAATTGCTCTATGATATCGCTCTTTAAACCGGTAGTCTTAAGTCGGCTTTCTTTGATATTGTTCTTTGAATTCAAAAGTTTAATGAGAGACGATAATTCTTTTACCGTAAATTTGCAGAGAGATTCACGTGTTCTGAAATAATTCAGTAGGTTGATTTCCGTAACAGATTTCCATTTTTTCTTGTTTTCATTCTGTAGAATTTGCAAGTACTCTTTGATTATTTCCCCCGATAGATTTAGTACTGCTTCTAACCCTGACACATTATCAGCTGGTAGTGGATCTAGAATAAGGTTATGTAGAATATCTTCTGCTTCATCAATATCGGCCTTTGAATTACCCCCCTCTAAACCAACTTCATCATTGCATACAGCATCATCCACTGTCTTGTTAGTCAACTCCTCTATTTCAACATCTAATTCTGTTTGCTCTGTTGGACCCTCTTCATCCAAATCAACAATTTCTGCAAATTCATCTTGAACATCAATTTACCTATCATTCTTCTCTCGCTTCCATCCTTTTATAGGGGTAACAACCCTTGAAAGAGCGTTGGTTTTGCTCTGAATTGCAAAACCAGTCCGAATATGATCTTTCTTTTTCTGCTTAAAACGTCTTAATATTTCAGCTTTTGATAATTTTGTCGTTTCATTCCATATGTCCTTTGAAAGTTGATGCTGCGTTAATGGATTGCCCCTTTTCCCTCGAACAATCAAAGGCAAAAATTCCCCATCTGCCGCCGACACAATGAGATCGATTCCTTTGGACCTGCACTTTTCTTTACATGCCTCGGTAATCTTACGAAATATATCCATAGAAAGGCTGTAACCCCTAAAAAAATAAGCTACGGGAATAGCATGAGGTTCCTCTTCTTTCCATAGGCGATCTAAGTCAGCCAACAGATAAACAACTACTTGGGAAGCAAAATTTCTTTGTAGCTCGTATGCCTCATTTATTGAATCTTTGCACTGCAGTAAATGACGCAGTATTTCATCAAATGAAAATGTCAGCGTTTGAGTGTTACGAGGTTTTTGCTGAATGTGAACACTTGACTCATTTCCTTCTTCGTCTGTTTCTTGATTACTGTAGTGTCCTTTTATAGATGGAAATTCACCAAGAAATATTGCCGAGTTACTGACTTCCTGGAAAATTTTCTTCATGTTTTTATGCGACGCATTCAGTTTCTTTGGACATTTTGGTGATTCTGCAAAATATATCATCTGTATTTCTTTCATAATTGTGCTTACAACTTCTTCATTCTCCAATACTTTGAAAACAGTACATTATAATGGGGTCCAGCACATATATATAGTTCCTTGTGGGGCAGATAATGCCTTTTGCTCAAAAAGTGTTTGTGGAACATATCGCTCAGGAAGTGTATAGTGGAGCGTTGGCTTAAATGCATTTCCAACAGGTGCCTTTCCCTCAAAAGCGAAAACAGGAGCATTTCTATCGTGATTACATGTTTGCAGACTGCCATCAGGTGAAACAAGAATTTCGATAGTTCTATAAAATCCTTCTTCAAAGAACGTAAGGTCTGGAAACATTAACGGCATAATTATGCCACACATGGTAGCTATTTGATTTATTTCATTATCTGTTCCATGTTTCATTGCTCTTTTCTGCTCTTCATTAGGTTCTGGAAATTTCTCTCCGTTTATCACGGAAGCAAAGTGTTCCTTTTGACCTTTTAAGCTGTCACAACCTAATGCCTTGTATAATTGTACTTCCTGTTACTTTCATTTTCGATCTCTCTTCATACCAACGTTCAGTTCTTTGTTTTATTACAGAAAAGTCATTCTCCTGGTTTTCGGTAGACTTTCAGGTGATTTCAGAATCCTTAGATTTTCTTGGTACCGTAGATCAATTAAATCGGTATCCGCAAATAGATGACCCACACTATTAAGAAATGCCCCGGTTTTGCAAATACACTTTTGAACACTCAGTATACTGTCTATAACATTGTCAATTTTATAAATCATAGTCCGACAAAGATCAATTGAAAATGTAAAGTTTGACGATCTCCATTCGATGAACACAACTTTGTCCTTTAATTTTTTCATTGCGTACTCTTTCTTGCATTTTAACAGTCGAAGTTCTTTTAAATGTCTTGATAGCATAAGATTAGTTGCTATTAAGTTGTCAAAAAATCCAGATTTTAATTCTATAGGAGTACTTTCAACGTCGTTGGTTACCAGTTGAATTCTGTTAATGCACTCTATTAAAATGTTTATAATTTTTATGTCATATTCTCGTATGTCTTGTTTCTGTGTCAGTGTCAGTCCATCTTCAAATCCCAAAAGATCTACATCTGTTCCTCGCTTTATCTTCTTTCCATCAAACATTAAAACAAATGATTGTGATTCTTCCATTCTTTTAGCTTTATATTCAATCATTTTACTTAATATCCCCGGGGCAAATGACGTGGGTAACTCATCACCAAAGGGATTGAAATTTCGGAGAATCTTTTCATCCGGACATGCAAAGTTTATACGGGATTTTGATGCATCAAAATGCGATAACCCACTCTTGAGGATTTCAGTTTCATTTTTCATTCCAGACATGAAGCGGAGAAACCTTCCCCCAAATAATTTTCTTCCTATCCAAAAAAATTGCAGTGTCTCTTCTGAGTATCTAATACGTCGAGTGTCAGTTGTCGAATACCAGTTTACTACATTTCAAAATAGCGAAAATGCTACATTTGAAAGCGGAAACTTTCCATCTTTTATCAACAACGCAAACTGTCTTAGTAAATCACGTTTTCCCACTTTATCCAATTCCTCTAATACTGTTGGGAGAAGGTCAAGAAATTCTGAACAATCGTCTTCGATTTGTATATGTTCACTGCTTCTGGTTATATCGAATGATTGCATAGAGTTAAAAAGATCTTCGATGTCGTTTTCTTTACCATCAGTTTCATGCTCTTTTCTTGGTGACAAATTTATTTTTCTACAAGAAGATGGTTTTACTCTAAAAGGAGAAACTGTCCATAATGATCTTGTATATATCAAAGGAGTTGACGATCGAGGAGTAAGAGATCTGTCATATTTCAATGGCGTGTTCAACTGAGATGTGTTACACAATGATGTAAACGGAGATGCTACTTTATATTTTTTCTTCATAGGTGACTCGGAGTATCTTTTTCTTGATGAAAAATACCATGTCTTCTTTCTTTTCCCTTTAAATATGCCCATTTTCTGTGAAAAAACATTGTTTCTTATTAAAATATTTGATAGATACATGTACTTAGTTGTTGTTGTGGAAATATTACTATTATAATCATGTTAATTATTATTATACAAAATTGACCAAACGAGGAACAACTAATTAATTTTTTAATATTATAATAAGAACGATAAATATATAGGGTTATTGCACGAATATTGTCCCGAGTAGAATATTATATTGCACGAGCTTGCGAGTGCAATTCATATTCTACAAGGGATAATATTCATCAATATTCGTGTAATAACCCTTTTATTGTATAGCAAAATCGTTCAAATGCTAAAAACATTAATTGCAATATCATGGAATATTGCACGCTAACGTTTAGTTACGTTCTATGGGGAATATAACGGTGCAACACAATAATATACAATTATAGTCTTTTGTGGAGGTCAATATGAGTTTTTATTGACCTAAGAAATGGTCAATATTGATTCCTTAGGTCAATAAAAACTCATATTGACCGATACAAAAGACTGTAATTGTTTTATTACATTCCACATTAAAGCGAAAGTGAAACCGAGTCAATATGACATTAATCACTTTATTATGACGTCACACAATATACAATGGA
>JAULBM010276349.1:2070-16501 GCA_032357055.1 Geukensia granosissima
TGCTGGGCTATAGAGGTAGCCTTAGGGTACATTTTTCCTTTGTCATGCAACTCCTGCTAGGTTATTTGGAATACGAATCTGAAACTTGGTTCAATAATTGCACTTGAGATGTAGATTGTGCCAGTTTTCGGAACTTTGATAATGCCCCCCCAGGGCATGAGATACACGGGTTGCCTTAGGGTACATAAATCCTAGGTTATTTGGAGTACGGAACTGGAACTTGGACGCTCAAAAATTATAGTTTAGATGTAGACTGTGCCAAAGGTTTCTGAATTTTGATAATGCCCCAGGGGTAGGCATACACAGTAGCCAAACGGTTTATGATTACATAATTGTTGATATGTCAATACAAGTTCAAATCCCCACCCATTAACCATATATAATATAAACTGTTATCTAAAGCGGAGTTTTATGGTAACCCCAGGGCTGGCCCCACCGCCCTAATTTTGAAAATAACTAATTATCTCAAAAACCATATACTTGTATATTCTATGTCGACATGAAAAGTCAAGTTTAATGGGCATCCCTAGGGTCAGCCACTGACCCCCCTTAGTCTGGAAATTACAAATTATCTCAAAAGCCATTCAGATCACCACCCTTAAACCATATTTATTCTTATTTGGCATGAAAAGTCAAGTTCCATGCCAATTATCCGGGGTTATCCCCACCCCCTTATTCTAGGAATTACAAATTATCTAAAAACCATTCAGATCCCCACCCCTAAACCATATATAATCTAAAACACATGATAAGGCAATGTTCATGAGCATGCCCGTGGTCTGCCAAACTCCTTTTTCTACAAATTAGAAATTAACTGTTCGAATCCCCAGCTCTTAATTATAAATTTTCTTAGTCTGCATGAAAAGACAGGTTCCATCGGCATTCTCAGTGCTCTGCCCGCCCCTCATTTTTGAAAATTACAAGTCATCTCTTAATATAGCTCGGGGATATGTAGCATGGCTGTTTCTACTAGTTTATAATATAATTTAACAGTTATTTAGACCTATGGCTGGACTGAATACGTGGGACTTCACCCGATATATAACCTTAGCGGTAAAGGAAATAATGCATGTAACAAGAGGCTTTATGAAACAACCTGGACCTGATAGTGAGATGTTTTAATGATTAAAAACATTTTCTTCTAAATTTTTGTCACAAGTAAACAAAAAAATTGGACAGGGCTTTATGATAAAAATTACACGAATATAATTGTCTTAACAATCATGTTCAACTTAAACGTCGTGGCCATTTTGGACAACTGATAAGGACTGAGGGAAAATATTTTGGTTAAATATTTAAAGACGGATGATAGACGCCAAATGCTTAAAAAAGCTCACATGAACGTAAATATCAAACCTTTAATATGACTATTTTTTTCACATTACGGTCACAGACATTCCACTGGGGAATTGAAAACGGGTTTACTGGGTAATTTCTCTGATGGCATGCCAAAAAATACAGAAGGCTAGGGAATCTGTTGATAAGTCTTAGTGTTCGTCGTGCAGCCTGCAGAAGATTGAAGTTCTGTCGCATTGCTACTGGTAGGAATCCAATTGACATGACCTTTTGGATGCATACTTTAACGTGTCTGTGTATTGTGTATGGCCCTGAATGTCCTGTCAGTTGAATACGCCACCACCGGTTTTGACATAAAAGAAAGTAACAACTTCGTACTCGAATTCTTTTGAGTTCTTTGTCAATGGCAATCTAAAGACTATGCTCGAAGTCACATACTGCCATGTTTGCATTGAAGCAATGACCTGTAAAGTTACGTACTATACCTTTTACAAGCTGTATTATCTGTCGCAATTTATTGACCGTTAAACCTGTAGTAAATGCGAATATAAGGGCAGAAGTCTCCCCAGATAGGTACATGTACCATGAATGGTTACAAATAGGGTGTGTGCATATGGTTCGGGGCATGTTTTTAACGTACCGTCGATAAAAACTGTCGCATCGTGCGAGCCAACTAAAATTCATATCTGTTGCGAAAATGTAAACACCCAAAGCATTGTCCAAATGGGTCAGGAATTGTCGATCTGTTCATGTTACACAGCATTCTCCTACTATATTAACGTCGTTAATGGGTTTTGGTATTTTTGGAATAAAAGCAGACCTAGTCCTATACATTTGAAAACTCCGGTGTGTATTTTTCTGTAACATTATCAGCACTTCGTTGTAACCCTTTTGATAGGGTCTGGTGGTGTCCGTATTGCTGTAACAATTCGCTGAATAAGAATTCTTCTGAATATAATATCTATTTCCCAACCATGGTTGTGGCCTTGTGACTGCAATTTTTAATTTTTTTCTTATCAACTAAAAATAATTAAGACAGTGGCTAATATAAGCAAACCAAATCCGACAGTACCAAATATATTCCGAGTGAAGGTATTTTAAAGACCTTTCCGGGGGATTAGGTTATTGACTAGCTTAATTTGACGCAGTCTTGAACGTAACTGACAAACTGATAGGCGGGCGTCAACTATATATTCTTTTATTATACTTTATGCAAATTTCTTATGAAATCCATTTATTTCATTGGATCTTCAGGGGGTAGCATTTTGCAGTGTTTTTGTTTTGCTCCGTCCATCTATAGCAACGGGTGATAATTTTAACGTAGCAACGAAAATATTACCTTCTGAGACCGATCATTGCCGAACTCGGAAAATATCACCCTCTCCGGCCGAAGATTACCGATTCGACGTTGTTGTTAGTCTGTGAACGTATAGCTTTCCACACAATTTACTTTCAGTAAACCAATTTTTGAAATACATTTCTTTTTTGTGCTACGTAAAGGTTGGTATTAGTTTTTGGTGGTCTTTTTTTGTGAGGAGTGACTAAGAGATAGTTATTTTTATTTTTTATTTTTTATCAATTTTGGTTTTCTCTCTCTCTTGCATCAACAAAAATAAAACAGATCAGGGCATTCAGTATAATAAAAAACATACTGCCTTTAGGTGAGGGTGTTATGGTAGATTACCACACTTAGAAAAAATATATAACTCAGAAAAAATATCACCCTCGGCTCGTCTCGGGTGATATTTTTTCTTCATGTGATATTTTTTCTTCGTGTGTTAATCTACCATAACACCCTCACCTAAAGGCAGTATGTTTATAATATTGATGGCAATTATCGTTGTCATACCCTTCTTTGTTCATATATTTGATATATGTTTATATATTAATGCTATTTTTTAAATCTTATATGATAATTTTATACTTGAAATAAGGTTAGACCAATATCACTAAACAGAAAAAAAACTAGAAAAAAATGCAAATTTCATAATAAAAAAAATATTTACTTTCTTAAATCAATTAACTAGTTGAGAAATAATTATTTTACCATCTTAAAGCGGTGCTATCTCCCTCCCCGTGTATTAGTTTATTTCAAATACAATTTTTCTAAAATCTTCTTACAAATGCAATTTACTTTTTATACTGACTATTTTCAATTCATGAGATTTCATTAGAAGTGTAAAATTCAAACTGTTTTTACTATGAAATTAAAAAATGTAAACATAATTTATTCTGTTTACAATAGTGTATTATGTACATGTTTGTAGATATTTGTATGTTGCTTGTTGCCTAGTATGGAGAGAATATATTTATGCTTTAGCCTGCTATTCAATCCTTTTCAGTATTTTCTGAATAAGATATGTTTAAATTAAGTGTTGACTTCAGTTTTCATGAGCAGCCGCCTCTCCAATTTTCTCTTTACTATCAGGAGTTAGTTTTGATTCCTGGAATCCCTCAATATACTTAGTCTTCGGTACCATTGCGATGTCACTCTCCTAAAACAAACGCAATCGGTCTGCTTGTTACATGTATATATGGTAATCCACAACGACGACAAAGGTGTTGGAAACTGCATCGACTGTTGTTTTGGCTGTTTGGTTACGTGGAGGAATGGCTAAGGCATAACGAGTAAAATGATCGGTAATAACTTAGATGTTTTCACATCCTCTTTTTGATCTTTCCAATGATAAATAGTCCATACAAACTAGTTCTACTTGCTGAGACGTCTTTATGTTGATCAGTGGCGCTCGTATATTGACTGGAGACTTGCAACGCATACATCTATGGTATTAGTTGATCCATTCTTCCACATCTTTGTTAATTCCGTACCAAACAAATCTGCCTCCAACCAGGAATAATGTTTTATCTTTACCCTGGTGAATAGAGGACTTGTCTACTGCATGACTCTGGTAGTACTAGTTGTTGTATTTGTTCTCATCAGTGTTGACTATCCGGTAAAGTACACCATTTAAAATCTTCAACTTGTCGTAGTTGTTGAAATACCAGGTGTTCCAAGGTGTATGTTCAGTTGATCTTAGGGTTGTTTTCTGCATTGTTTAAAATAATAAAACCATTCTTTTCTAATTTCTGTTCTGCTTTGATGTCTACCAGGTTTTGTGATGTATGGATCATCCACAGCTGTGTTTGACGTCATTAATAGTGTATGGGCGTTAGGCTGGGTTGCAGATTGCATATGGCTTTATCAGAGTCAGTACTTATATTAGATGTACTGGTCCGTCCAAGTAGTTCTGGAAGTCTGGAAAGTGCATCTGCCTTAGTGTTTACAGTCCCTGAATCTGTACACAATATTGAAATTGTACGGCGATAATGGTGCTATCCATTGGTGAGCCGTTGATTCCAGTTTGGCTGTAGTCAAACCGTACTTCAGCGGGTTGTTGTCTGTAACGACGGTGAAGGTGTTCCCTTACAGACAGTCGAGAAATTTCTCCGTTACAGACCACTTCAAAGCCAAAATTCTAATTTGTGAATAGGATAAGTCTTTTCTGTCTTACTAAGTCCTCTGCTGGCCAAGGCAATCACTTTTTTCTTGTCATCTTGTTGCTGGTATAAAACGGCACCATCATTGAAGCATTTGTTTGCAATTCAAATTGCTTTTTGTATCGTGGGTAACCAAGGATAGGTGGTGATGCATGATTTCTATAAGTATTTTAGATGTCTCTTCTTTTTTTTTTGTTTTTGGCCCAAGATCCAAGATGTCGTTTATGATGTCTTTGGTTTCAGTTTGCTGGACTTCTTTGCAGTAGGCATAATCTCAGTCAGTGGCCTTGCAATCTTCGTTAAGTCTTTGTAATAGCCCACAAAGCCAAGGAAACGACGAACATCTCCATCATGTCCATGTCACGTATTAGACGAGGCCTATTCACATGCTTCTCGATTTATGTCTGGAGAAATCCAATTTCTGGAGACAGCATAACCGATGTACTTCACCTTCTATTGAAAAATGCACACTGGGAGATAATTTCAAGTTTAGCTCTCTAAGTCGTTGGATGACTATCTATAATCTTTAAATGTGTGTTTCCTTTGTCTCACAAAAGATGATCGATTCGTTCAGGTATATAAAGCGAAGATCTCCAATTATCTGCTAAATCAATCGTTAGTAGGTTGTCGGGCTGTTCACTGGAGCAAACGGTAATCTGTTCAACTCATAAAACCCAAAGGTCCAACGGTGAATGTTATTCTTGGCTAGTGTGTTTCTTCAGCTTCAACCTGATGGAAGCAGCTTTTCGTTGTAAAGCGGTATAATTATTATTATTTCCAAGGGCATCTAAGATCTCTTCATTCCTAGGCAGTGCGTATGAGCTTTTAACTGTCATACGATTTAAAGATCTGTTATCAATGCATATTCGTAGCTTGTTGTCTTTTTTCCGAAACCAGAACAACGTTGGTAGATCATGGTGAATGGGTGCTGTACGTGAATTCTGACTTCATCCGACAAAGCAGGTGGAATGCGGCGATGTCGTTGCTTGAAAGGTGTTGCACCAAGAAGGTCAATTCTTTGTTTCACAGCAGTGGTGTGGCTCATGTCGATATCGGAAGTGCTGAATAGTAATTCTTACCCTTCTTATATGTTGGTAGTCTGTAAGAGTGTCAGTTGGAAATATACTTCGTTCGAAGCATCCTTTGGTGTTATCAATGTCGGCAACAGTCACTGACTACAATCCATCAATCTCCGAAACAGAGTCTCCTAGCTTCCAGTAAAACCTCCAGTAGTCGACTCTGTTATACGTGATTACACCATTTTGTGAGCTTCCTCTCATATCGGTCATACCTGCTTATGACGCAATAATTTCTTGACGTTAAAACTATTTTGACGTCACAATCAAGGCAAACAATGAACGTATATGGCAGAGATGTATGTGTCTGACGAAGAAAGTACTATACTCTCTGTTTCGGAGATTGACAATGCATCTAAAATTCAACGTGTGTGAGGCTCTGCGTCTTGAAGAAATCTAGGACAATATCGTTGTTTCACATCATTTATGGCAACTGCTGGTACTTTGCAGTAACGATATCTGTCTGTTGTAGGTACTGTCTGGAACAACTTATATTATTATTTATCAAAAATCTATGTAGTCGGATTGTCGTTGAAGTAACAGGTTATTCCAAATCAGCTTCTATGTATGGTAAATTCTGGCCATCAACACACTCTATGTATAGAATCTTGTCAATTTGCTGTATTGGTTCATTGCTGAGGTATTATTGGTACTGAGTTTGAATGGGTTCGTCTTCTGGTGACGTATCCCAGAATGGCATCTGTTTCCTGCGTCGTCTAGATCGATGATGTTTTCCTACGAGCTAAATGGTATTGTTGTATTGTAGTAGGTTCGTAGCAAGCATTGTCAACATAGTTGGGTCATACATGGTTCTGATAAGTATGAAACGTAAACCTGAAATAATGCAAGCCTAGTAACAAACAACACTAACCTTTAACGTTATGGAGAAATTAAAAATGTATTCACTAAAAAAAACAAATATCTGAAAAGAAATAATTATATTGCCTAACGTCTATATTCATGATAAAATTCAAATATTAGCAAGTGAAGAATACACCTATCAGTACGGTTTTCAATTTATTTAAAAAAAATCAAGAAGCAAGTCTTAATGTTAATATGTGCCAATGTAATTCAACGAACCGAAATTAAGATATTACCAAATAATTAAGCAACAAAAGTGTTCATAAAATGTCAAAACTGCATTGAAATCACACATCAGATATTACAAATAGATTCGATATCAAAATAAAAAGGCCAATGATCAAATAAACTAAATACAAAAATAAACAACGGTATTAACAAAAAATCCTGTTGACTTAAATTCAAGTTTAAGTGATTTCAAGTGTAGTTTATGTAAGTAAATCAATTTACTTCAAGTTTTAAAAATATGCATTTATATTGCAAAGCCTTTAAAGGAGTTTCAATTAAACTACAGAACAGGAAACTGGAACTTTACTATAGATACCTAGTGACATATGGTATCCAGGTAACTCAACGTCCGGACTTGCAATTCTCATGACTGGTACATGTATTTTACTTCTCTTGACTGTCCATACATAACTATGACAGTGTATGGTACCCTGCTGATCCATTTAGTAATATTATGTCCAGACTGGCAATACCAGCCATGAGAATGGCCAGTCTGGAATGATTTTACTTTATTTATCAACATGATACCATAGATTGTCATAATTATGGGGCCACAGAAGTACAACACCAGCCATGAGAATTGCCAGTCTGGACATAATTTTAATTCATGGATCATCAGGGTACCATAGAATGCAATAATTATGAATAGATAGTACACAGATGTAAACTATCAGCCATGACAATTGTCCGTCTGGACATAATTTTACCTTATTAAAATACCAGGGTACACTACAATGTATTAGTTATGTATGTTTTTCTATGTTTGTCTTTCGTTTCATTTTGTTGGCCATGGTCTTGTCTGTCTTCCGACTTAACGATTTCTGTCTGCCCCTTTGGTATCTTCGAATTCCTTTATGTAATCAAAATACTCTCGTGACCAGAACACGTCGGTGTTTCCAATATTAAAACTTGAATAATCTTAAATATTAACGACATGCGACCTGCTGCTTGAAGTGCTGTAGATGTCGATAGATAATAACCTTTAAAATACTGTTTGTTACCATCAGCTTGGTTGTGATTGTTTGAAAACTGCCTTAATTCACATGATTGTTTGTTTTATGAATGTTTTCTTTTTATTTTGATAAGATGATTCTGTATTGTTCATGTTATAATAGTATGACCATTTACCTCATTTATTTTCCAAAGTTTATATTGACCATTTTCTTTGTTTTGCAGACAAAGTTATCAACATATTTTCCAAATCCAAGCCAAGAAAACAAAGAGGCTATACTAGAGTTCGGAAATTACTTTTGTGTAGGAAAAATGGTAAATCACTGGTACAATTTAAAAGACTGTCAGTAACTGTATTTCATTAAGATTATCCCTCTTTGTATTAATAGCAGTGTTATTCATTATAAGGTGGTTCGTTTGTCCGTGTTTGCACTTAAGTTTCTGACTTTTACGATCACAGTCTACATCAAATGTGTAACTCTTTAAACAGGGATACGGATATCATATGCTTTCACAAACTTTCATATGAGTTACTAACATTTAATACAGGATACGGCTGCAAATGTAGAATTTTGATACGAAAAGGGAAATCACATCCTACTTTCTATGGAAACATTGCATAAATCATACAAATTCAAAAATGACATATTGAATGTCAATGTTCAGTAAAACAAATTTATCGACAAAGGGAACAGAGGACTTAGCTTGCTTTTGATAACTCTCAGCATTCATTTAAGAAGTATTTTCTGTTTTCATGTATATTTGCTTAGTTCATTTATTGTATTATAGGTACTCTTAATAAGTCGGATAGGGTGAATTTCTGTTTGATTTTTTATGTCGTTTTTTACTGCGATAATTTTCTTTGATCACTATTTTGGGAGTGTTGGGATCCCATCAAAACTAGTGCGATCCCACTTAATGTTTATGTGCCTGTCTCAAGTCAGGAATTGCGATTCTCTTTGTGTATTTATGTTTAATGTTTTGTTACATGTATATTTGTGATAATATTCAAGTAAGAATAGTATTATTATAGGCATTTATTATAACGTTTTATATTTTTGGGGCGATTAGGACTTTTTTTCAAAAGAAGTGGAATCCCAACCTTGTTGAAGGCTTTGTGGACATCTCTAGATTTGGTAATTTCCCCTGTTTTTCGTAGATTGAGTGTGGTCTCTCTAACATTTAACCCATATCTTTTCATTTTTTTTTAGATTTTTGGAAAGCTCTGAAAGCTTGAATTAATTCTTAAACGTATAATGTTTAAAATTACATCCACCAAATTATCGTTTTATTTCATAGTGTAAACATGAAAAATAGACAGGATTACATTCACAGTACTAAGTTAAGCTCATAAATACTGTAAGTGTACCCGTAATAATCAATGTGAGTTGTATTGGAACTCACAGGGCATTCTGTGCACCTTTTCAACATGGCACTTAAATAATTCATAGATCTAATATCCAATCACAAAAAGCTAACAAACATTACAAGAAAACGGCTTTTGATACGACAAGGAAAATCACATCCAACATTTTAAATTAGATATAAAGCTTTCAGAAAAGATAATGATGATCCGAAGAAAGCCTCGTCTTCCCCTTCTTAGTGTACTGTACGTTTCCCGTTCAGAATAAAATGTTCTATTTTCCTGTTTAAATAAAACTTTTTGAGTTTGATCTAAAACGTCAAACTATTTGGATTCACGACACTATAAAACGACAAAAACCGTTAACATTTCTGTCATTTTGTAGTAATAGAATCATTTTTGCAATGGCTGGTAATTGTAATATGTATTCAAAAGTAATTACAGTTTTTTCTTGCAATAGAAATGCCCATAACATACCACATGAAAAAGCTTTATAAGAGAGAAAAATGCAAGGCACTTTTTTAAAGAAATTGTTTTGTGCCCCCACGGAAATCTAGTGAACAAGGCAACAGCTTTAGGAGAACTTATGCAGTGCACAACCCAGAAAAGGTGTGGATAATGTCTTTCTGGCATATATTACATATTCTGTCTTGTAAATATTCAATATTATGAGAAATTAGCAATGAGAATGTGTTGCTGTCCTTCCAGCATCTATTCCATATCGTTTATGTTTTATATTTCTCCGATCATTGTGACGAAACAGTCATTTTATTGTGTGAATAAATAGAAACATGGATATTGAGAAATTGAAAATGGGTTATTTGGTTCCATGCATTTTTACAGACATTTAAATCGCAATTTCTTTATATTGTTACTTATTTAATATTGTCATTTGGAGAGGTCTGCATAATTAGCAACTACTGTACATGTGTCTTGTCCGTCTTGTAATTTTTTTAAGCAAATAAAATATGTTTAAAGTAACATTAAGCGAAGTATTATTTCATTTCTATTTTATGTTTCTGTATTCAATACAATATTTTTTAGAATATTGTTCAGCTGCTGACATTTCAAAGAGTAAATTCTCATCAGTAGCATTAGTACCAAAAACATAGGAAGTCCGAGATCCAAACATAGTAAAAGAAGTACTCAAATCCAAACAAGTCGAAATAGGAAGCCAAGGTTAGGGATAACTACTCAGTGTAATGCGTTTCGAAGCCTTTCCGTATTTTCAATGCTTTGAAATTAACAAATGCAGAAAATGTCTGTAAAAAATAGTGAATATATTTAATGTTACTTGGCTGGTGATTACCCTCAGTGAACTCAAGTGCACTAGCAGAGGCATCGACCAAGTGGTTTCAAAATACAAGTTAACCAACGTTGAATACACATTATGAATTTTGTTATGCTTGATGTACATATTTAATGTATTTTGATATGACAATAAAGGATGTGACATTTTGTTTCTCCTCTATATAACTCTATTTTTAGTGGGTCCCTTTTGTAATTTTAACACTGGTGTAAATATGGTTACTGGTAAGTAACTATCAACATGATGTCAGGTAACTGATGTTGTATGAGCATTATACACAGTTAAATAAGAATTTTCTACATTTATTCCAAGTAACAGGTAGTAGGCGGTAAGTATTAGGAAATGAAAAAAAAATTCAGATGATCTTGCAAACGGTGAGCATTTTTAAGCACCAACGAGCATATTGGTGATTAAAAGACAACGAAAAGATTTTTAAATGAATTAAACAAATTTTTACATTTTGCACGGTTTAAAAAAAGGATATTTGATGCTATGACAACTGCGTCTTTGTAAGCGTTCCAACTTATGTTATACTATAGTACAAATTATTTAGACTGTTTAAAACAACCAAACCAACGACATACTGTTACAAGAATAACAACAGAAAGACAAATTATACAATTTATTATACATTATATCTTGAAATCTGTAATTTCAGTTGTATCAAATGTTTTTATTTCGCTTCAGCCGAACATCAAACACTTTACCACAAGTGACAATATGCAATTGGAAGCCGGTTTAAAAAGACTTAAAACCGTTTTTAAGGTATATTTTTTACAGTTGTTTTTCATTTATAATTCTAGTACAAAATCTCTTTACATTAAGGATCGTAGTTTTTGATTTGTGAATTTCTGTGCATGTACAGCATTTCTCTGTCATTGGTCATGAAATGTGTCATGTTTCTTTTTTATAATTTATGTATAATAACTTACATTGAACTTTAATGAAAGCGGAATATCTTATTACTCAAAAATCAAAATAAGGTAACTATGATAAAACCAAAAATTACACGTGATTTATGAACATTCGTCCATTAAACCAGGTTTTTAAAGTTAACACTTTTGTTCTATTTAGACAGGCAAGGCCAAAGGCATCTGGTTAATGGTAGATTCTGAATACACATATATGAATCCAGCTTTAAATCTGTTGACACTGGCACTGATGCTCAACTTTAACGGAGATCATCCAACAACTGCGTATACATACCAAAACTACCTTAAGGTAAGTAAAATGTTTGGTGTGTTATCTTATGCAAACTTTTATGATGGTTTTAGGCCACGTTAAATAGATAAGCTAAAACAACAAATTTAATTTCAGGAAATGAACGCACTATTGAAAAGAGATATAGAGTACATGAAGTCCCATGGTGTAGGATTCTCCGCCAAACTTGTCCGAGGCGCATATATGAATAAAGAAAGAATGCTAGCAGAGAAACATGGATATCCAAGCCCAATTAATGATACGTACGACGACACAACATCTACCTACTACAAATCATTAGATGTTATGCTTGAAGAAATCGCCAAATCGAGAAACAAATTCAAAACTATTGTGGCATCACATAACGAGAAAACGGTTGTTCACGCTGTGAACAGGTATGTTTCAATTCAAACCACACAATCAATCACTGGACTTGTAAAACCTTCAAAAAAGGTTCGAATAAACATATTACTATGTATATTTGCTAACTGTATTCTAAATTATAGTTATCGAGGGTTTTCGGCATTATGCAAGACAGTATTTTAAAATTATCAGAAAATAAAAAGGACATTTATCTTAAGGGTATAGATATGAGTAGTTTGGAGTTCGGTCTTCTTATGTTTAGTTCTTATGATGCTGAGGTTGAAAATTTTCTTGAAACAAGAATTAAAAAAAAATCTCATTATTTGTACAAATATGTAATCTTGCTTATGAGTCATTGGTAAACTTGTATTTCAATTAGATCAACACATGTAGAAGATGAAAGATAACAATATATTTTCAGAATGGAACAATTAGGAATTGACAAAATGAATAGAGATGTTGTATTTGGGCAAATTGAGGGAATGGGCGACCAGGTGTCGTATGCTCTAGGTAAATATACAAAGCTTAATCATTTCACGTTCTGTTGGCGTTTTAATTATTTTAGTTTTGTATGATGTGTATGCTCCCCTACCATGACTCATCCCAACTAATGTTCTTAGTTCTTATTGATCTCCTGCACAACTACACCATTTTTAATTTTCAGAAATCACGATGTTGAATTCGCCTCAACGGACTAGAGGGATATTGAAGTACCCTCGGCGTCCATGTCCACAGCCATTTCTCAGAAACTAAAAGACCTACAATAATTCATGTTATGAATACGCATTATGTTCGACACAAGTGCACCACAAAAATTGAGGTCATATGGCCAATATTTTATGGTTGAAATATTTCGAATCAGTTTGAGGTCTGATTTGATATATGATACACATGATCTACAATCATTTAACGTCCGAGTTTAGTTCTTAGTTACTATGTGTCTTACCATCATTTAGCTTGGTATGTGGATACGTCCTTGGGAGTCTGTCAGCATTCCATCCAAATTAGGTTATTTTGACCTAAGTATCATGCTTGATTGACTCAGGTTCACTTTTAGTCTGAGTTTAGTACTCGCGTATACTGAGTATCTTACTATAATGTAGTTCGATGTGTGGGTGCATAATAAGGATTCTGTCATCTTCCCAACTAAATAAGGTCACTTTGACCTACTTTTACTGCTTCATTTACCTAAGTTCGAATTCGCTTAAATGTTTTAGGTACTGTATGTCCTATCGTCATGTATCTGATGAGTTTGTCAAAATTTTGGCACAAATTCAACTCAGGCTCTACCAGGTAGTGGCTGCTGTTTTCATTAACTATTACATTGAAGCCTGTATAAAGTTGAGTTTGTCATTCTGTTTGTTCATTTCTTTAATATTGATGAGACAGTGATAAAAAGACAAGGGCGTAGGAGGTTTCAGATTTAACTGTCTTTCTCCATTTTTATGAAGTGAAACTATAAACTTATTGAAATGTATTTTGTATTAGATAAGAAACATATGATAAAAAATTGTTAATCAAGAAACCTATACTGAAATGTTGTTTACCTCGATTATTTTCTATATGTAATATATATCACTAGGACATTTAATCACTCTAATTGATTTAAAAAAAAACAAAGCATTTGTCCTAAAATGGTGTCTTTTTATCTAAGTTGTTAATTTTTCTTGACAAGTTCTTATAATTACTGAATTAAGTTAAAATCTTTTTTAACTGAATGTTTGGTATGAAATATTAATTGCACATAAGATATTTTTACTGTTTAAACATAAAAATAATCCATCAGCATTCCCTAGAGAATAATATTTGTAATAAATAAATATTCCCATCATTATTGAACTTTGCTATTAAAGTGCATTCTATATCAGCTTTCTCTGTTCATGTACTGTTATTATTTACTTCTGTTTCCCCTTCTCCTCTTTCTGTCCCTTAATGAATTTGATCCGTCTCTAGATTTCTTTTGTCTTTGTTTTTTATAACATATTGTTGGATTATTACTTAACGTCCAATAGCAAATATTTCTTCATATTCAGGAACAGAAAATGTTATCAAACAATTATTGTGAAGACGAACCATATGCCAATAAGGTATTAAAAATAAATAATGGTCAAATATTCATATAACAATACGAGATTTGGCATGATTGTCCATGAGACAGCCACCCACCAAGTGACAGTAGAATTTTAACTTCTACAGGTCCCATCACGGTCTTCAACAATGAACCAGAGTCCATACCATAACGGAAGCTGTAAAAGGCCCGAAATACAAATTGTGAAACTATACATA
>JAULBM010276458.1:0-27133 GCA_032357055.1 Geukensia granosissima
AGGATCATTGGAGAAAACCCCATCAAAATCAGATGAAAATAAAATTTTTCCACATTATTCGAAATTGAATTTCAACCAACCCCACCCCCCACATTGACCCCTTCTACCTTGAAAACAGTAAGAAATAAAGAAAATCTGCTGACGTGGTACTGAAAGCTCTCATTGAAAGGATTCAAATGCCCAAAAAACCATCAAAATGGAATGAAAAATAAAAATTCCTTATCTCCTGCAAAATCACATTTTTTTTACCCTTTGATCCCTTTTATACAAAAAACAGTAAATTTTACAAAAAAATGCTTCAAGTAACTTTTTTGCATTTTTCACGAGGAATTATTTGGTAAAAACCTCATGGAAATTGCATGAAAAATAAAATTTTTCCATATTAGAAATTGAATTTTGCTCCCCCCAACTCCTCTGACCCCTTTTAAATCAAAAATGCTAAAAGATAGAGAAAATCTGTTGACATACTGCTGAAAGCTCTCACTGAGAGTAATCAAATGCAAAAACCCCATCAAAATCGGATGAATAATAAAAATTTCTCATCTCCTGTAAAATCACATTTTTTAACCCCTTTGACCCCTTTTATACAAAAAACTGTAAATTTATGAAAAAATGCTTGGAGTAACTTTTATTGCATTTCTCATAAGGAATCATTTGCAAAAAAACTCCATTTAAATCAGATAAGAAATAAAAAAGTTTCAAAAATTAGGACGTGGCATTTAGTAGATATAGGGGATATCTCAATAACAGCAAGGTGATAGGTCATGACACTTGTGACCTTTTATGTTGACTTTTTCATGGGGAATACAAAGAAAAAAAAACCCAACAAAATTGGACAAGAAATAGAGAACTTTTATCCAAATAAGGAAAAATCCCCTTCTGGCCCCTCCCCAAAAAACGGGTGGGGCTAAATCACCCAAAATCAATACCAACCTTTATCTAGTACCAATTATCAATGTCCTAAAATACTAAAAGGATTGGTAAACTAGAACAAAAGTTATCGTGCGGAAACCAACTTGTCTACAGACGCCAACGCGACGACACCGACGGCGACGACAGCGTCATACCATAATACGACCGCAATTTTTTGCAGTCTTATAAAAACTAGTGTGTTAATCTGACATCAAAAATTAGCAAATGTGAACTAATGTTTTATTTTTGCCATTAAACATCCAAACCCAACACTCTGCAAAAAACAGCAGTACAGGTTGCAGAAAATATTATTCATATTTGCACACTACACTGTGTTCATACCTGTGAAAAACTCGTTCTTCACTGTCAACAGAAATACAACACTAATATACACATGCATGTTTAGTTTGTATAAATAATGTCTTTCTAAGGGGTATCTAACTTCATCACTAAAATAAATTCCAATTATTTAATTTTCTTATACTTTGTGTAAATATTGACTTTGATCAATAAAAAAAAAACATTTGAATTTAAACTAAATTTCAACCACATATTTCACTGGAATGATTTCAAAAAATATATAGCAATTTTACCATCAAAAAGTTTGATCACTGAGATGCATTAATGTTGTCAGGATTACTGCAATAAATGGAAAGAGATCATGAAAGGTTAAATAGCCCTAAAATTTTTAATATTTCTCCTGGGAAAAATCTAAGCATTGAAATTAAAGATATTGAAGATCTGAAAGTCTCATCAAATTTCTATGCTCAGATTGTTTCTAGCAGCCAAAAGAAGCTTTTCTTTCCTTAAACAATAGAATTCAACATTTTTTGCAAAATATGTTTAATTCTTTTGAAAAACTGATGAATTTAACTGATGGTTAGAATTTGTCTAAAAATTAAAATTGGAACTTTCTTAAATTTTAATTTTATAAGTATATGCAAATTAAGGAAACATTTCCTTTTTGGTAGCATTCTTGACTGTTTAATATCAAATGAAACACAATTAAAACATCTAGACAAAGACGATTTTAATAGAATTTTTTGCCTTTTGTGCAAGGTACTCCTTCAAATTTAAAAACCTACATATGTTTGCAGACAATATGAATAACATGATGCTGTAATGACATCTCAAAATGTTTTATATTGACCAATCTGAACAAAAGAGTCAATTTTTTGTTGATGAGTTTTTAAACATCTCTTTTGAACAATACGAGATTTTGAAATAAAAGGTACTTTTAATGAGTGCAAAAATTTTGAAAGTTAAAAGTTCTAAAGAAAGAATATGGAATATATGTTTTTCATATTTTTAGACAAAATTTTCAACACAGAACCTCAAAATAGAAAAACTATATGCTTCTGAAAGAAAACTATACTTTCTTTGAAGGTTAATGTCTTGAATGCGTGAAACCACTGTTATTTTGATAATGCAGCAAGATTTAAAATTTAGTTTTAAGAGTGTCCATATTCCAAATTGAACTTTCTCAGGAATTTATAAACAAAAGAAACTAGAAAATGTCAAAAAGTTGCATGTATTATTTATCAGTGTAGAAACATTTTTCAACTAAACTCTGTCAACATACTTTAAGTGCAATGAGTTTATTCTCAAAAATTTTCATTCAAAAATACAATCATAGGTACTATTAGTGATATGCTAAAAAGTAGAGGAATATAAAATATCAAAATAGTCTTAAAAGAAAAAGAAATAATAAAATTAAATAAATCATTCATGAACATAACCATTCAATTATCTGACTTCCGGTGTCAGTTGAAGACTCTGCCATGGGTTACGAAGGATTCCTCTCATGGCAGATAAACCACGCCTATAAATGACATCAATTAACATTCACTAGAAGACGACTTTGACATGTGTGACAGAAACCCTAGCTAATTTCCAAATAAAGGGACATTGTTTATCTGCTATGGCAGGTCATCCATGGCAGAGTTCATAGGAGTTAAGTCTTTGGAATGGATATGAGCTATGTCTGGAGATTGTAACCTTTCTGACTGTTCTGCTTGACTTACTTTCATCAGACGGTCTTACAGTAACAAACTGGTCCTCACTCCCTTCTCTCGGTAACTTTTTATGCTGAAATATAAATTCAAATCAAATTATTTACTCACAATTCAGATGACAAATTTTTAGCCTGTTTTTTTTTCCTTTTTAGGGGTAAATGATAACAATGTGGCAAGAACCACTGAATTTTGCATAACATCAAGCATCAAATATTAATGCTTATTTTGGATAAAGGCATATTGATAACAACTGATTGTTTGTTTGGTTGAGGTTTAACACCATTTTCAACCATATGAGAGTCATAATTTTACTGATGGAGGAAGCTGAAGTGCCCGGAGAAAACCACCATCCTTGGGCAGGTAACTGACAAAACACTTTCACATGTGATGCGAGTCAAACAGACCCTTTTTTATGGTACAAAGTCAGGTGCTAACTCCTGTATAGGTGATAAGCTATAGTAAACTGTACAGGTAAGTTAAAATCAACTACCGAGACCACTGCAAAAACTAGGCCCTGATTAGAATTGAACAAACCCTGCTTTGCACTGGACCAACATGATGAGCCATATAATTACTCAAATGATAGTGAACAAGGTTACAGCCTGAAAGAAGACTTGTTACTCTACTCTAACTCATTATCTGACTCGAAGCTGACCAGTCTATGTTCAGCCTGATTAGCAGCAACCATGCAAGTAACGAATTTCAAGCCTTTGGTTTAAGGTGGTAGACCTGAAAATGACATGTGTTAAGGGAGATTAGACTTGAAATCTCTAACATGTTTATAATATTCCATTACTGAAAAAGTTATTTTAGTCTTTAATTAAAACAGATCAAAATAAATCATTGTTGAGTAGATGCTTACATTAGTTTTTTTTTAATGATTGAAACAAACGTACCAAAGATGTACTATAGTAATGTCTTCAAATCAGGTCTAATCCCTTAACCTTGCCAGAGATTGAATTCATAACCTCCAGCAAATGAGGTAGGCAACCAGTCCAACAAAGTGATGTCTATAAATAGAACTGCTTACTCTTCCGAAGTGCCTGGGTAATCCATACCACTTTTTTTGAGTGTCACCAATTTTGTTAAGACAGTGCCCTATAGTTCAATATCCAATTAAATATATTATAGTAAAAACATGGCTATAACAAATTTTTGGGGAAACAGCCATTAGTTTGCAAGATCTGAAATTCATTATACTCAACCTTAGTTTTAGCCTTGAATACTTAAGTCCAAATAGATGTCATTAAAGTTTACAATTACAGGTTTTACTAACCTTAATAATAATTTTACGTTTCAAGCGTTCAGGGGAAGGTAATTGTGAAAAGTCTGAGTCTACTGGATCCATTAACAAATCAGCTGAAAAATAAAAAATATCTCATTAGTGAAATCACCAGTTCATGAAAAACTGAATATATAATTTTCGGATTGAAACAGACCTGTTTCTTAAATTTACAAGTTATATCACAAATCATTTAGAAATCAAGTTCCAAATCAGGTTCCAAAATTTAGATATAAATACTTAGGCAGGCTAAAATCAATTCTCTAGTTGGTAAGACAATTTTTTAACTGGAAAAAATGTGGTCATGTGGCTTTTTATTTATAATTTTATTGATGAAAATTTAGAAGCAGTTGAGACTAGTTCATTATTTTTTTTCTTTTGAGGAGGGGGCATATAGTCATGTTTCTGACTGTCACTTATATTATTTTCAAAATGTAAACAATTATAAAGTTTCAAAAATCAATGGAAACCACAATAACACCTTGGTAACTCTTGTGAAATAAACATCTTTTTATAAATATTGCCAATTATCAGCTAATGTCATGTTTAAAAAAAAACTTTTGAACAAGCAAAGGAAGTAACAAAATGGAAGTGATACAATTCCTATAATTGCAGAATATCTTTTTTCCTGATAGGCTCTGTTTTCCCAACTTTATTAATTGATTTGATGACAAAATCCACAATGCAGCTAAGCCAAATGGATACTAGCAGGCCTGATATCACGAATTCAAATTTATCTGGTCAATGGGAATAATGCTGTATTTGTGTGGGATATTCAACAACAACTCCTGATAAATATGAAATAACAGATGGTTTGAAGGTTGAGACTGAAATTATTATCAGTGTCTCAGCGAGCCTGATAGGACAAGCTGTGAAACAGATGATAATTCCAGTCAATATCTTTCCAACATCTGTTATTCTTTTTATCAGCAACATCACATGACAAAATGCCTGAAAGGAGTAGGTTCGATAAGGACCGTTTTCGGCCTCAAAAATAAAGTTAAGTATAAATTTGAAGTTTTACATTTTCTGCAAACTATAAGGTCATATCTTTAAAACTTAATTAACCTTTTTAATAAAAATTGTTAGATTTAGTGATTTTCAACTGCTCAACCTTCGTCCAAAGGTGGGAAATCCAACAAATAAGCCGAATATTGTCTAATTTATACCCATTTTTTGCCATTTCAGTATTGGCCTCACATGTATTACACCTAAATTTTTACATATATTATGCAGTTTAGTGTGTTACATCATATATGTCAATATTTTGGAGTAACACACATGCGGCCAATACAATTAGAGCCAAAAACCTCTTAAAATCAACAAAAATATGAACATTTTTGAACATTTTGGGAAATTGACATATTTGATGATGTCATAGCTAAAGCGAGTGAACTTTTATACCAAAAAGAAAGCTGCACATATTAAGAGAATTAATTTTTCTATTCAATAATCACTTTTAGGTAATACCATATTAAGGTTTTTATTGTGTGCAAATTTCTGGGCCAAAAACAAGCCTTACTGATCCTGCTCCTTTTCCAGAGTCACCACTGTAGGATCAAGCGTACCTAATTCTGGAAATATTAGGCAACAAGATCATCTGGAAATAGCAGACAAGATCATACTAAATAAACTGCTGATAATTAGTTTTCTTTATCAAAAGATAAGGGGCTGAATAACCTCCAGATAAATCTGTGTTGAGGAAATAATACAATAATACTTCTCCAACTACATTTTAATATACTGTATTCCTCATACTTAGTGCCCCCTGCCACTATAAATGCCCCACCTTAAATTTGATTGAAATCCTAATGCGTCCAACAAGCTCTCTGCATTGGAAGAAGGAAGAACAGAGCATCCTTTTAGAAAAAGACAGTTTGATAATCGAGAGAATTTAATATAAGGGAAAGAAATTAAAATTATTCATTTCAGGCAATTCTAAACAATGGATTATGGAGTTTGTTAATGCTAATAAGTCCCTTTTGTTTTAATCTTTTAAGATCCATAGGGAATTAATATGAAGAATATGGTAAATGGTGTAGGGCAGGAATGCTTAAGACTGTTCTTCCGTGGGTAGAAATATAAGGGGGTACCAAACACCATCACTTAAATATAGTTCAATTGTCTAATTTGTTTTATATTCTGTGCAGACATTTATTTTGAACAATAAAAGAAAACGTATGAATTTAAGAAAGTTTCAACCACATATTCACCTGGTGTAATATTAAAAATATTTATCAGTTTTACCATCAAAAGTTAGATCACGGAGATGCATTAGTTTTACTATCAAGTGATACTTGATTAAAACATCTAGAGGAGTTATTTCTGTTGATGGATACCCCCTTAAGACTGTGTGCAGGTCAGTCTTAAAACGATAACTTTTCAAACAGTTGCCAATCATAATAAACTAGTAAAACTTACAACCAAATGTATCTTTGAAAGCCATAGCCATATTTCTCTGTTGCCCTAATCCACAGTGGTTTTCTATAGATAATATTAATGGGTAACTGCAATATAAAATAAATTTTTACATATTTATATTGTTGAAGAAATCAACAATGACAAATTATACATGTACCTTTTTAAGAAATAACATTTACATTCAATTTTGGAAATTCTAAGTTCTTTTCTTCATGTATAATATGGAACAAATTTTTATTAAGCTTATTATGCCTTCAGGGCTAATATGAGGGTTGATCTTGATCCAATATTCATTAAGGTTTGATTAAATGATCATTTGTACTATAGCAAACCTGAAGATTATCCCTTTTTATTTTCACTATAATTCTTAAAGCTTGTAAAATGTAATGAGAAAATATTACTTATGACAATGATTTAGGAAACAAATTTTCCAGCAACAACTGTTGAAAATTTATGTTACTTTATAAGAATCCAAAAGTTGTTCCTCTTGGTTGATGTTATTCACACATGCATTTGTAACCTTAATATATAAATTGTGTGTTATCTTCTCTTAACTATGTATTAGTATATATAGTAGAATATTAAATTATTTACACCATTACTAATGCAGATCTACCAAACATCTAAAGATTAAAACAATAACTTAAAAACTTATTATTCTAAAACTGTGAAATAAAAAGCTTTTAACGGGTTGGTGGGTTCAATGTCAATGTTTTTCCAAGAAATCTGTCAGATAGTATTTCATCAATCCAACAAACATAAACCCAGAAATATTTGATGAAAATTGACTGATGAACAGACAGACAGATAAAAAAGCCTTGTCTTAAAGTTTGAAAAATATACATGTATGTTTAAGGTAATCTCCAAAGATCTCATCAGACAGGGTTAAGTTACTATATCATCAAATTACTTATTATTATTATAACTCATAAATAAATCACTCCTTAGTTTAGACTTGTGATAACTCATAAATAAATCACTCCTTAGTTTAGACTTGTTACAACTCATAAATAAATCACTCCTTAGTTTAGACTTGATACAACTCATAAATAAATCACTCCTTAGTTTAGACTTGTTACAACTCATTAATAAATCACTCCTTAGTTTAGACTTGTTACAACTCATTAATAAATCACTCCTTAGTTTCGACTTACTCTGACGCTGTCCATGCATGTTCTTTAATAGCTTGTATCACATCTAGAAATTTGATCTTGGAAGTCAATGTGTGACCATGATATATACTAGGATAGCTGTCAGGACCGTCCCAACAGTCCACTGTAAGCAAAAAAGTACTTCAGTTAAAGCATTCATATTACAAACGTAATATTTCAAAATATCAAGGATTACATACTACCACTTTCACTTACCCTTTTGAACCACCTGAGTTTACCTCCGATTTTTTTGGTGGGGTTGACATTGTTCATAGTTGTATGTTTTTCATTTTTTGTTTTATATGCACACTATATGTTGTGATCTGTCTTGTTTGTGTTCTTGAGATTGTTTGATTTGGGTTTAATGCCACTTTCAACAATATTTCAGTCACATTGTGGTAGTTAGTTTTACTGGTGGAGGAAACCAGAGTACCCGGAGAGAACCACGGACCTTGGGCAGGTAACTGACAAACCTTATCACGTATGATGCGAGTTAAACGCAACCCGTTTTTGTATGGTACAAACCCAAGAGCGAACTCATGCCATACAGGTGATAGGATACAGTGATCTGTACAGGTAAGTTTACATCAACTACCTAGACAACTCGGCCACCCGGCCACCCAGGCCCCTTTGTGTTCTTGATATTGCTGTGTTTGTCGACTTTTCCCCTTTGTCCGGCCCTTCAGTATCCTTTCACTTCCTCACTAAAGAGGTGAAAACATTACCAGAAAACTTACATTCTATACATCGACAACCCATACGTAAACATCGAACATAAGCATCAACTGATGACACACTGGAAACTTGGTCCCCTGTTAAGTACCTGCAATAATAAATTTAAGATTTTTTAATGTTACGATTGAAAGTATTGTCATTGCAGTAGCAAATAACAGAATGATTTGATCGAGAACAATTCTTTAATAAATCTCTGAATTTTTAAATCACATTTTTTAAATTATAAATCTGAAATAAGAAAATCATTCTATCAAAGTGGTAAAAATTTTAGGTCATATCTCATCATAAAGTTGACACAAGTTTCATGACAGTCAAAACATTTGGGTTAAGGTTTGCTGGTCAGTCTGAAATAAATAGATTTTCAAAATATTTGTCTAAATTTAGAGGACTATTAATTTTGAAACAAAATAAGCAAAAAATATAATTCTGTGCAATGGTTCTTGATATTTCACCACCTGACAATTTAGGGGAACCAGTCTTTCTCAATTTTTCATTGGATTTATTTTTACATTTTGTGCCTCTTATGACCATCTGAATGAGTCTAGTACAACTTTTAATTTTCTTTTACGTTGCCTTTTATATTGATTGTCTAGGGCCATGTTCCTACTAACATGATATTTGCTGTCATTCAAAATCCAATTTATGTGTTGTTGCTTGTCATTCATGTTCCTACTTACGTGTTATGTGATGAAGCAATCCAGTAATGAGAAAGTGGATGACTCATGCTTTGGTTAACTGTATCATATTCACTGTTCCATATAGAGTTTGCACTTGAAAACAAATAATCCTCAAACTGAAAAGACAACATTATCATAAGTATCTACTTAAAGTATATCGTGTAATTAATTATTTAAAAGAAATAGACCCATACAGGCTGTATTTTGGCAGTAAAATCTATTATCTCAAATAACATTCTCACTTTTAAAATTGTCGTCGACATCTAGCAAATAATTCTGCTCAAACCAGTGCTAGGGGCTGTCTTGAACTTACTTGAGTTGCGAGTTTTTACTCTGTGTTGAAGGCCTCACTGTGAATTTGAGATGAAGAACAGCAATAAAAGAACTGTTCCTTTGCTTGGAATTTACTTGTACATATGAGATTTTTGTGTCATGAATATTTACACCATATCCCCCCTTTTTTCTCTTCCTTGTGGTGCAATATTTGTCCACTGTTGAAGGCCTTCAGACAACCTGTATTATAAACTTATTGAATGACTGGCTCATAGACTTGCACACCACATCTCTTTTTTTCTATATCTATCTACACCTATACTAAATGCTTTTCCACAAAGCATTACTCTGACTTTGTTAGTTTTCTAATTCTTTTGCAGAAAAAAAAGTTATTCATACTGTGAGGAAAAAAGTTATTCATAATAAAAGCCTATGGGAAAACAACAGCATGTGCAGTTTTGCTGACCTAATTATCATTGTAAAATGAAAAGAATGAATTAGAATTTAATGGCTGAAAGAAACAAAGGCTGCATTTGGATATCCACCTACGGATACCTTTGGGTAACCCTACGATTGTACGCCACTATAGGCAACGCATTTGTCCATGTTTTTCATTGGGCAACCTAATGTATCTTAAGGAGGTTACCCATGAATCAATGGACAAATGCTTCACCTATGGTAGTGTTCAACCTTAGGGTTACTCAAAGGTAACAGTAGGTGGATATCCGAATGTGGCCAAGGTCTTACACTGTAACCTGTTGATAACTTATACACTGTTACTTGTTGATAACTATATTTCTAAAATCTTGATAGTTCAGTCTTTGTTTCCTGTTGATAATCATATTTCTACAATCTTGATAATTCAATGTTCAAGGCAGGAAAACAAAAGATTAACTATTTTGAATTCAGAAACTACATTTTATATCTCACCTCATTTTCCTCAAAATAAATATTTCCTTTGTGTCTCATGGCATCTGCTACAAAATCTACCATTAAATCCTTTACTTTGTTCAAATCGTCACCCCATGGGTCCTGTAAATAGATTCATTGTTTGTAAATACCTTTCTTTTTATGTATTCTGTAAAGTGTAAGGGCTCATTTATACTTTGTCCCGTGATTGTCGTGGGACATCTCGTGACTGTCGCCCTAACATCATGCAACTACTGCACTGTGTCGCGCAATTTTAGCTGAGATTAAGATTTAACAAACTACGACAAGTCAAAACACCCAGCAATTTTTGAGCAGTTGAAGTCTTTTTGATGTTTAGCATTAAAATAAACAGGAAATTTTATTTCTAGAGAATTATTTCAGTCAAACTTTCTTTTGGGGTCACCTCTACTAAGTAGCAACTTGTTTTATAAGGCCATAATTGCTATTCCTCATTGTTAAGATTTTTTGTGAATGAAATATATTTAAAAGATATGAAACTGGTGTGACACACCATTGAAATAGAAATTAAATACATCAACATAATGGCATTAAAACTTTTCTAAAAGAAATAGAAATACTGTAAGCAAGCTCACTAAAGGATAACCCCTACTCTATGCATGTTCAATAAAAGTTGAATTATCTCCCCCTGAAGCTGTCCCACAGAAATCACCTTTACTTCATACAAATCTATATATGGTTCCTGAACTCATACAAAGTTTCATCAAAATCCATCCATCCATCATTTATGGGGGAGTTGTGCTAACAAAATAGACAGGCCACAAACTTTGTCTCCAAGAGGGTATAAATACCTAAAATAGCTAAATATAGAATTACCTTTTGTTCATTCATCAGAAACTGCTGGAATTTGGAAGGAGTGATCATTCTGAAATTGAAGGACACAGTCGATTAATATGATATCTTCAAATTTTAAGAAGTGATGGTGTCAGATTTATAATTAGTTTTATATTAAACAAGAGGCTCCATGGTGCCTGTAATCACTCACCTGGCAAATTTTTTGTTGAACAATCATTTCTGCAAAGTAACAATTCAATCCACTTTGTAAATTCTGACAAGAAGATGTTTGAAATCTGGACCAATCAGAATACATAATTGGCCCTGGCGGCCATGTTTAATTTTGGATTGACACCAATTTCACAAATCTGGTAAAGGACCACCTGCCTAACATTTCTAGCAAGTTTAGTTGAAATATGTTCAGTGGTCTCAGAGAAGATGAAAAAGAGAAAAGTTAACAGACAACACCGACGACGACGATGGACGCAAAGTGATGAGAAAAGCTCACATGGTCCTTTGGGCCAGGTGAGCTAAAAACCTGTATTGTTTGCTATTGTTTTTCATATTTTACAATCAATTTGAAGCCTTGTTAAGAAATTTGAAGGTTTTACTATTGAGATAACAGAAAATATGATTATCAGTATTTTATCAATATAATATTTTGTTTTCTCTAATTCTTTAAAGGAGCTATTTAGCTGTTATTAGTTAAAATATTTTTTGAAAACCCCATCTGAATAGTGATGTCTTCAATCAAAGTCTGATTAACAGAACCTCACAAATTGAAGAGGTTCAAATTTTAAATTTAGGACAAGTTCTAATCATCAGTAAAATTTATTGAACAATTTTTCAAAAGAATTTTACATATTTTGCAAAAATGTTGAATCCCATTGTTAATGGTAAGATAATTCATTTGGTTGCTAGAAAAAAATCCAAGCATGGAAACTTAATGAAACTTTGGGATTATAATTCAAATCCCCAATATCTTTAATTTCCATGCTCAGCTTATTTCCCTGACAAATATTATGAGATTTTAGAGCTGTTTAACCTTTCATAACCTCTTTCCATATATGGCAGTAATCTTGACTGATCAAAAATTAAAACATATTGGTGCAAATTAAATGAATAAACTCTGCTTTGTACTAAGGGAATCTTGGATCCAAAATTTTTTATGTGCAAGCTCCCATGGTAACAGTGAACAGGAACACAGGACATTCTGCCAAGATATCATTATGACACTAAGAAGATTCTCCTTTTAGGGTGAATATTTTTTACCTTTTGGAATTCTGTAACTCTCCAAAGCCATCTAAGTAATTATCTATTATCTGGAATAAACAAATGATAGTTTATTAGAAAAACACAATTTTCTAAATGAAATCAACCACTAGTTTTCTTTAAGAAATCTATCAATAATTTTCTTAAAGAACTGTCAGTTAAATTGGTTATAACATTCTGTGATAAAACTAATTTGTATAAGCATAAAAACAGGCAGTTCAAAAGAGAGGCTTATAAACTTGTTATTTCATTTTCACAATAAATTTTACTGCCTGCCATGTACCAGATTTTGCCACACAGCTAATTTTTTTTGATGAAAAATTAAGACTAAAAATTGAAACTGTAGATGGTGTTCTTTTACAAAAATTTGAATCCTAAAAAATGCATGGCAAAAATGAAAACTAATTTTTTTAAACAGCAGAATTGGAAAGTTGGATACATGGTGAGGTTGGGTTGCTTGCCAGTATCATGAATATATCCTATATAAAGGCAATTATTTTACTTTGGAGTTTATCATGTTTATTCACTAAATCTGTATAAATCTGACACTAATGCAATATATAAATAATATCAGCACTTTTGTGAAATTTCTCAATAAGGGTCATCCTAATACCAATATGTGATTATAAAAATAGGAGATGTGGCATGATTGTCAATGAGAGAGCCACCCACCAAATGACAGACTTCTACAGGTCCCAGATTATACTTTTTTGTTTTGTTTAGCCAGATCACACTTGGGTTTCATTTCCTGGCTCTGTGTGTTTTTTTAGGTTTTTTCTACTTTTTCAATTGTCTAGGATGGGCAAAAGTGAACAGGGACCAACAACCTAAAGGATATTTGATTTGAAATTGACTAACCTGCATAAATATACGATTACTTAATTTCAACAATTCAACTCTTATAAATGGGGAATCAACATTTATTTTTGTTAAAAGAGTGACATTAATGTAGAATATTCGTTCCTCTCACTTTCCTAGAAACAAATTGGGAGAAAAACAATGAGCAGTCTACAGGTTGCATTTCAGCACGTTTCTAAAGACACCAACAAAAAAAAAAAAGAATACACAACTCACTATTAAATGACTTTAAGTAGATCCATAACCAAAATATGATAATGTGCCAAAAATAAATTTACAATTGCTTCACATTTTCTTGTTAATTTTTTCAACTCTCCCATGGAAGAGAAATGGAAATTTTGATGCCCTGTGAAGTGTTCTCAGACACACAAAGAATTTATTTTTATAATAGTAAATTTTAAAAGGACCCTCTCTAATAAAATTGTACAAGAAACATACCTCTTTTTCTTTCATATTTACATGTATGAGCTCAAAAATACAAAATTTGCATCAAATTATTCCCACATTATAATAACTCATCAAATCTTAACACTTTGTGCTCCAATTAACATGCTGAATAAATAATTCAAAATCTTAGTAACAACTACAACACAGTAGAATTTAAATAGACATAAAATACAAAATATAGCTTCCTCATCTTAAGGAACCAGGATAATTTTTGGAAATTTTTCTGACATATTATATTGCACTTCCTCAACTAATAAAAGATGAAATTTCAAAAGGTATTCATCCATTAAGTCATTTCCTTTTTTAATTGAAGATGATTTGTATACACATAAATGTTTTTAAAATTAAGTCATATTCTGCAAATAATTCATTTTTATTTGAAACATCTTATAAAGTTGATTGATTCATGAATATTGTCTAACATCCAGCTGTGATTTGTTTATGTGTATTTAGAGAAAAATCATATGATATATATGAACCCTGCCTTGTACTAAACAAATTCAGTCCTTCAGTCAGATTTCAATGGGCCTACGGATGACATCATCCTATCCGAATACATTATCCCAACTCTGAGCTGACCATTAGATTATGACATTTCTGAATAAAACATTAACAGGGTCAATTATCTTCTTTTCATTAGAGTAAGAGATAAGAGTACATTGACTAAAAGATAGCTGCACATGTATTTAAAACATAGAGAAAATGTGTCCATGGAACACGGATACCCAAATCTGAGCAAAAATTAAGAAATAAACATGTCAGACCTTGATATATGACAACTCACCCTGATAATATTTCAGACCAAATATCAAATCAATTAACTCAGGCTGAGACATCTTACGCAAAAAATTGACAGACATAGACGGACAAGAGTAAAACTTAATTCTCCATGTGCCAAAAAGCAGAAGAATGTAAAATGAGCAAGGATAACTAATTTTTAGAGAATCTGTTCTGAAGTGTTACTGGAGGCATCTTAATAAAATTTGGACCTATGATACAAGGTCCTAATTCAGGGTCTCTGGTAACATGAGATAAGGGTAAGAAGGAAAAAGCTGGTATCCTCATGTCCCCCGGTCAAATTCCTGACAGAGACTGACAATATTATGACATGACCTACCCATGGCACATGTACGATTTTCTGGAACAACATAATGAAGTACTGGTATGGTATGGAGTCCAAATCTCTCGACACTTCCTGGAACTTGTCTCTCAGTTCTTTGTTTCCAATTTTACAGTTTATTTTCTGCATCCAGGCTTTGAAATGCTTCAGTGTAACCCTGGTAACAACAAAACAATACAATTTATCATTTTCTTTTCCATCATATGCACAAATGTACACTACACACAGAGACTTTTGTATGAAAAACTCCAAATCTGGTGAAAAAATATCTTATTTTTTCTGAATTTCATCAGCTATTTCCAAAGTCAGGCTGGAGTGTTTTTTTAGACTAAACTTTACCTGTGTAAAGTAAAAGTTTACCTGTGTAAAGTAAAAACCTACAAAACTAGTGAAACTTCTGTAACCTCTAAATTTTATCAGCTATTTCCGAAGGTCAGACTGGATTGTTACTCATATATACTGCCTTCCTACCATATCGCGGGTTCTATGATATCGTGGTTTCACGTGCTATATCAAACAAAACTGGACACCATTTTGAAAAATTTATTGCCACGATACCATAGACAACCACCATAAAACTCTCTGTGTAGTGTATATGGACATTCAAAAAGTATTCAGTCATTTTAATGTTTACCTTATACATTTCACAGATGTATTATTTTTGTATTTCTTGATTAGATTTTCTCATGTTTAATAATCACATTTCTGTTTCTCCTTATGGTCAAACAAGTTCTGTCTGCTTTCTGCTACCAGCCCATTGGGTTGGTAGATCAGATATGTATTTTAATTTTTTATTTAAATTTTTCTAAAATTAACTGGGATAAATTGCCAGTTATCTACCAGTTTATTACAATATACACACTGGATTCTATTTGTATGTTATGGTTTATTGCATATTTTGATCTCTTGGTCTCATAATAAAATTGCCTGATAAAGTTTTTATCTACTTTTGTTTAATATGAAGTAATCCAACTTACATGTCAGCTCCGCCTTTCTCCATCATGTAGAATTCTCTCCTTAACCATCTGAAAGGAAAGAGCAACAAATCTTTGACTTGAATCAATTAAGTGTACTTTTTATATCTT
Source organism: Geukensia granosissima (assembly GCA_032357055.1). Lineage (NCBI taxonomy): Eukaryota > Metazoa > Mollusca > Bivalvia > Mytilida > Mytilidae > Geukensia > Geukensia granosissima. Next base: position 15,971 of record JAULBM010276458.1, read on the forward strand.
GAAAACATTAGAAGTTTTTACTGGTCAAGAGCAAATAATTTGAATTTGATTTTTTCAAAACTTAAATGTGTAAATTTTACATGGATATCTTAAAACTATAATTTATGGCAATTTTCCCAATTGTAAATTTTTCCCTTTCTTAATGAGAATGTTGCTTTGGTTCCATCTTATTTTGTGTGTATTTCTCAACCTGTCTGCAGTAACATTTTAATGAATCTGAATCAGCTTTCTTTAATGTTAAATTCTTACCTCTGAATCTTATATGTGAAATTCCTTCCTCCCCAGCTGAATCTGATATGTGGTATTCTTACCTTTACAGCTGAATCTGATATTTAACATTCTTACGTCTCCTGCTGATTCTGAAATGTGACATTCTTACCTCTCCAGCTGAATCTGATATGTGACGTTCTTACATTTGTAACTCCCCAGCTGAATCTGATATGGATGGAACATTCTTAACTCTCAAGCTGAATCTGATATGTGACATTCTTACCTCTCCAGCTTATCTGATATGAGGCATATTTACCTCTTGAGCTGAATCTGATATGAGAAATTCTTACCTCTCCAACTGAATCTTGTATGTGAAATTCCTTCCTCTCCAGCTGAATCTGATATGTGGTATTCTAACCATTCCAGCTGAATCTGATATGGGGCTTTCTTACCTCTCCAACTGAATCTGATATGAACCATTCTTACCTCTCCAGCTGAATCTGATATGTGGCATTCTTGGCTGACTCCTCCAACTTCTGTAAACCAAACTTCCATGTTCTGTATTCATCTAAATTTGATGCTGAAATTAAACATGTAAAATATTATGAATTTTGCTCTTGTACAGATTTGTCACATATAATTAAAAAAATTAAATTACAGACATTGATTTCTTGTAAATTTCTTTGATTTCAAAATTTGTACTTGATTGTATTTTTAACACCAAGAAGCTATTGAACAAATTTTGTAAAAATCCATGCAGAATCCCACAAGTCATTCTGAGGAATTGTAAAAATTGAAAAGTTTCGAAATCAACAGATGATAAAGTTTTACTGATTTTAACATTGTGGTAAATTTTCAAGAACGTTGGATAAAGTGTATTTGAGTTTAAGTGCAACACTGACAACATACCTAAACTGTCTTTTTCATAAGTACAGGGATAAAGTTCACAGGTAGTTTTTTGGCATTTCTCATATACAACACAACAAAAATCTTTAGGCCAAAAATAAAATATTGTTCGTTTTCCCAATCCCTACTGACTCTGCAAAATCACTGCAACTCAAAATAATTTTGTTGCCAAACCTGAATCAAATTTTTTTTCTTATTTCACATTTCTCTCTAGATGAAACTGATGAAGCTAAAATCTATAAGTAAGAGTAAAAAAATTATTTAAAAAAAAATGAAAATTTTACCCTACTTAGCTACCCACAACTGACTTGATAGGGTCCAGTAACGGGAAAAAACAATAAATTAATTTTGGCCTAAAGTTACCTTAATTTGACAATTGTTTCTCCAAAATGGAAAGAAACAGGTCGTAAGAACAAATTTTTTTTCCTTGCCAAAACTGAGGAAGGAATATTCTTTTAAAGTAGAGCAATTGTTATATGGAAACAAACCTGTCTAAAGACAAACAACCTTGCCATACCATGACATGGAAACTTACCAACAACAGATAAAGTCTTCAGTTTGAACTCTGACCCATAGAAAATGACAAAACATAGGGCAGAGTCCACTTTTCTCGCATCTTCTGGCCATTTTTCAAAATCTTTTGAATTCTTTCCTTCTCTCACTTCTCTGACTTCTTTTAAATTTACTGGAAATACAGAAAAAAATTATAAGATCAATAAAAGTAAAAATTTGAATAAGCTGCAATAACTGCGAAATTTGCAAGATTATAAGATCTCAAAAAAACCTACAAGACACAAGATTTTTAAAACCTAATCTGAATATGACAAGTACAAAAAATTTACATTTGAATACAGTCATTGTAAAACAGAAGAAACATCTATCATAGCTGAGAAATTAGATAGCAAAGGCAGATAATCCCAATAATAATGAATGGTAATTCTGAATATACAGTATGCTCCGAGATTTTTGTTTGGAAAACTCCAAAGCAAGTGCAATTTCCCTGACTTTCTCTTAATTTCACCAGCTATCTCCAAGGTCAGGCTAGAGAGTTTTTTATACAAAATTCTATGTGTACAGTAATAACTCCAAAGCTTGTGAAATTTCTCTTTCTCCAAATTTCACTAGCAATCTCCAAGGTAGGGCTAAATTGTACATGTTTTTATTACGAAACTCTTTGTGTGTAATGAACATAAAGAAAATACAATTCTATAATAATAGAAAACTCATAGTGGGTATGAGAGATGTTTAAGGCATTGATGATTTTGAAATTTGTAGTAAACAAAATGAGATGGCATCATGGTTCAGTATTTCAATGGTCACAGGACCTCCAGTTCAGGCCAAAAAACAGAAAAAGAAATCACTCATTTCCATAAGGACAGGCATCAATCCAAGGTGCATTTTGTTTGACAGGTCCCTAAGAAAACATTTACAACCATATGCTAATCTGTATTTTGCTTGACACACACACACATTCAAACAAACCTATGCAAATATGTATTTTGTTTGACAGGTCCCTAAGAAAACACATAAACCCTATGCAAATGTGTATTTTGTTTGACAGGTCCCTAAGGAAAAACACACAACCCTATACAAATGTTGTGCATTTTATTTGACAGGTCCCTTAGAAAACGCTTTAACCCTATGCAAATGTGTATTTTGTTTGACAGGTCCCTAAGGAAACACATACAACGTACTCTATGTAAAGCTGTATTTAGTTTGATACTTCCCTAAGGAAATATATACAAATCCTATGCAAAGTTGTATTTTGCCTGACAGGTCAATAAGCAAACACAAACAACCCTTTTCAATCTTTTTGACAGTTGTAACAAGACATACTGTGAACAAATTTTACAAAAGATAACCCCCTGTTCCATGGATAATTTGCTCTTGGAAAGAGTCAATATGGATCACATTCTTTATCAAACATTATTGATCTAACATCATTTTGGGGTAATGAATGTAATGGGGTAATACTTAATGGCATTTGATACAGTAACTTTCTTGCAAAACCTAAAGTCAGTCAGCTACAAAAAAAAAATAAAAATATACATTTTTTTATTTGTCGTAACCTCATAATCAGTGTCTGTTAAGTGATGAATTTCAAGTATTGCATCTAGACTACTTAATATCAGGAAAAAATAAAAATATAAATCCAGTTTATGCTTGCAAAAATTGGGGTCTTTCAGGGTACCAAAAACACAATATTTTTTAATTGGTCTAACAGTATAAGGTTGAAACTTTTTAATGCATTGGGTTTTGGTCAAACAACACAATGTTTTTTATGACTTAGTTAATTTTGAGAACAATAAAATGTCCTTAATATCCCTCTTTACAAGGGACACAAGAGCTAAAATGATTGTATACACACATATAAGATGCATGAAGTATATTTAAACCACAATTGTATTTGAATGCAGACTTCTTTATAAACCACAACCCACCACAAGTATTTACGACCTCATAATCATAAATTCACCAAGAATGAGGAAGGAAAACTTAATACAGTCACATTACACTCATTAATTTTCTCTTTTACCTAACAACCAAATTTTACAAATTTTGTTCTTGTTAAGAGTATTTATAACCTTTTTTTTTGCACTGCAAAATTTAACAGTACTTCAGTCAAGACCTTTAGTCCCTTTTTACAATGTATTATGTCATATTCAATTTGTAAATCCCTGTTTTTCCCATGGTTGGAGTGCAGTTTCTCTGATATTTACCCCATATCTTTTTATTTTCATATTATTGCAATAAATATTGCAATAAATCAGTTGGTTTTTCTGCCATAACATCATTTTGATCAGGCTGTTTCAGAAGCTCAAACTTAGCCTTATAATGTTATTGTATATTCTATTGTCTTGTTAAAAAAATTTCTTATCTTATCTTGTTTTTGGCTTTGTAAGTACTTGCCACATCCATGTTAAACCATAATTTTGAAACATGTGTATTTTTTAAGTTACATATACCGGTATTTAAATTTCTTGTTTTAAAAATAAAAATGTGGCCACTACTAATTTTGATGAAAAGCTTATAAACATTCACCAAAATCAACCAAAGTACTTAGATTATCAATATTTCTGGGGGGCCATGGTGGCCGATAGGTCTAGGTAGTTGATTTAAACTTACCTTTACAGATCACTGTAGCCTATTACCTACATGGTGCGAGTTCTCGCCTGACTTTGTACCATACAAAAACAGGTTGAGTTTAACTCGCATTGCACATAATAAGGTTTGTCAGTTACCTGCCCAATGTCAGTGGTTCTCTCCTGGTACTCTGGCTTCCTCCACCAGTAAAACTGACTGCCTCAATTTATGACTAAAATAATGTTGAAAGTGGCATTAAACCCCAATCAAACAAACAAAAAAACAATATTTCTGGAATATAACATGTAAAATTTTTAAAGTCGATCATGGACTATGCACACATAAAAACCTTTTGATGGTGTAATGGTTAGCATGATTGCCTCAAGTGCAAAATGTCACGGTTTCTACCCCCAGGCCGTATCAAACCAAAACTCACTACTTGCTGCTTTTCTGCTGAGCAGTTAGCATAGATTAGTTGGCCCAGATTCAGGAAAATGTGTCAGGGTTATGTATTAGGGACATGTCTTCCTGTGGACAGTTGCTTTCATGAGCTTCAAATGTAGCATGTTAAATAAATCTGGCTCAGCCAGTCAGTCTAGTACAAAGCAGGGTTAATTCAACATCAATCATCAATATGCTCTCATCTTGAATATGCAACAAATTCAGCTAAACGTTAAGCAATTTCAGCTAAACATTAAGCATTTTTCAATTTATTTAATCAATCTTTAATGAAAAAAATACTAGTATTTTTGTATTTAACGCAATACATCATTACTCTTATCATGAGTTAGGATATTACTTTAACAATATTTTTTAAATGCCTCAATTTTAAGGCCAAGGATGGCTGATACAGGAACTACTCCATTGCAAGTAAAGTGCAAGCAAAAATAAATTGTGAATTGCTTTTCATAATTTTAATAACCAAGTCTCTTGAAATTTGTACATGGAATTAGAGTGGATTGACACTATAGATATATATATATATTAATAAATGAGAAGATCTAGTTATATAAATTTTATTCATCTGTTTGATAATAATGTTTTTGATTTAATACCTATGACAGTAATAAAAATTTTGAATAAGGTACATGTATGTATGGATGATGTACTCTGACTGATAGTTAAACCCATATGTTGAGCTGACAGAGTTTATCCTAGCACAATTTTTCAAATTTTAACCTTAGGGTTAACCAACACCAAGTCCAATTATATCACAAAATACAGAAACAAAAATAATAATTTTTTTTTGAAATTTTTCTCTAGATAATACACTGTATATTAACACAATAAAAAAGCTACTGAGCATACAAGTTTCATAAAAATCCTTGAAGATTTCACAAAAGTTTAAAGAACTTTCGTAAAAACACCAGTCAGTGTCGGGGTGACTGTATTTTGTTTGAAAATTTGTTATCTCCCCTGCATCATTTATTTTCAACTTTATTTACATCTAGATAAAAGAAATTAAAGTGTAGATTACCAGGAACACTAAGGTTATTTAAAAATTTTAAATCTAAGGTTAGAAAAAAATTTTTAATAATTGTAAATATTTATTATACCATGAAGACAGTGCAGTTACATGCTGTGTAGAAAACAATTAATCAATAATATAATGTAAAAGGAATTTAAAACAACCATTACAGAAGAGATCAATGCCTTATCTACTTTTAAATTAAATTTATGAGGTTCAATAAAATACGGTTTACAAATCTGAATTCAAACGCAAACATATTTTACAATATATGGTTTAAATATGTTAACAGGTAGTTTTGATAACCATTACATGTAAATAAGTTCAACCCCACAATTTGTGTGCCTTTGCAAAGTTTACAATTGTGTTTTGTTCTTCCAAATTTGACTTAATGTTTATACAGGATCACTGGCATGGTCAGCATCACAACTAAATTTCAAAGGATCTTTTTTGTCTGATTATGAAGGGGGTACCCAACACCTAAGTGAAATAACTCTGTAAAAATCATCTAAACATTTTAATCAAGCATCATTTTATATTAAAATTAATGCATCTCAATGGTCAAAATTTTTGATGCTGAAATAACTATATATCTAGTGAAATTATTCTAGAGAATGTGGGGTTCAAACTTCTTGAAATGTTTATGTTTTCCTTCTTTCATCAAATTAATGTTGAAACAAAAAATAAAGAAATGTAAACCAGTGAAATTTATTTTCGTGAGGGTGTTGGGGTCACCCTAAATGTTTTATTGGGGTTTAACACCACTTTAAACAATACTTCAGTTATATTAATAGTGGTCAGATTTATTGGTGGAGGAACCTGTAGCGCCCGGTGAGAACCACCAACCTTGGGCAAGTACATTTGTAAATGACATCCTCTCAGTTTGGAATATACGAGATATAATACATGTATCCTGAATAGTTGGCTTAAAACTGGTACATGTATCTCTTGATTTTTCTTTCGATCTTTGTATGGACATGATTTATATACCCTTCTAAAAATCTTGAAAAAATATCATTTTATTATGCAGAAACTGTAGAACACCTAAATCAAATCTGGTAACATGTAACCAGCTCAAAATTCATTATCTACTGGCAGACAAAGTGCATAAAAATGAACATTTCCAAATTATACAAATTATGACTTTATAAGCCACTTTCATTATGTGAATTTAAAATTAAATATGAAACTGAAAGTACTAGTACATAAGCATGTACAGTGTATAATCACAGATGATTTTAAAAACTGAAACAGCAAACACTCAAGATCTCTTAAGATTATATTATTACATTTACTTATTTTATCAGAAAATTAAGTTTCATCTAATGTAAGGTCCTGTATAAGATAAAATGATGTGGGGAAAATGTCAGAGAGACTGCACTCCAACTACAAGAAAAACAGAGAGAATTCACAAATCTAGATGTATCCAAAAGGCCTTCAACAAGGGTTGATATACCACTCCTTGTGAAAAGATCTAAATTGCTCAAAATAAAATCAAAGTGCTGAAAGCACTGCTGAAAGTGTTTAACTTAATAATACTTTTTACACTTAAGCCAGTGTTCTAATATTTGTTTGGTTGCTACATTAGCATCTATGTAAATTACATTTAACAATAACATATAACAACTGCCATATTTCTGACAATTACTGACAATTAAATGTGCAAACATGGACGTGGTATACTCTTTTGGGACCATTTGCATAAAGTATCTTTAAATTTAACACAAGGGTCAGCTTGCATATTCTGAAATCTAAATGTCTGATCTGTTATCAATTAAATTGACATAAGTATTCGAAATTGCTAAAATTGTATTCTGAAATTAGTGTTTATTGAATGCTAAGTACTTACATGACTTAATGCTATAAATATAATACATGTAGAAGGCCATTATGAGAGATCAAAACTTCATACAATTTGCAGTAAGAAAGATAAGACATTGTCAAAGTAAATAAAATGCAAAATTTCAAATAAAAAATTTAGCAGGTAGAACACCAAATTTTCGTAACATCTGTGTCTGTTTAAGATACAAAAAGAGTCCCACATTTGAAAATTGATGTACACAAATGTGCCTGTGCACTACAAATTGTCCTGTGATAAAACTATAGTAAAAACACAAATAAAGAAGGTATTAACATGTTAAATGCTACAAGAACCTATACTTTGGTCTTGAGTTTAAAGGTCAAGGTCACACAGAGGTCGTTACTTGGCAAGACATATGTCATGTTAATACACACATGGTCAAAATATGGTAAGCCTATGTCAAAGAACAAAGAGTTCTAGCCCTACAACCAAAGAATACTTAAGAACCCTTATCTGACCTTGAGGCCAAGGGCAAGATAAAATACTGGTCATTATTGTATGCAACACCTATCCTAGTGATGATACACCAGTGTTCCAAATATGGTAAACTTACCCAAAAAGACTGAAAATTCTGACCAGGCCAAATCAAATACTGAAAGAATGTATCTTTTTTACTTTTAATCCAAAGTAATAGTCTCATAAGGATTGAAGGCCATAATAGGACCACATCTCTAATTTTAATATATAACACTATCCTAAAAGTTTTTTGGCTACTGTGACATTGACCTTGGATGAATTGTCTCTATAATCAATAAGGTTTTCACGGATTTATATATGTGGCAGACTGGCATGTACTCCTAACAATCAATAAGCACATCCAATATTGTTGACTTACCACTAATAGTAAATGAGAAATAGACCTATGCATGAAAACTTGACCTTAGTCAATGGACGGTGAAAATGAGGTCAAGGACAAAACACATGTGGCAGACTGACATGTACTCCTAATTATCAATAAGCACGCCCAATTTTGTTGACATACCACTTATAATTCATGAGAAATAGACCGATGCATGTAGCCCCCATTGCCGCCGGAAAATAACACCTGTCTAGCTTTCGCGACTTCCTTGCAGGCGAGATAATTATACTGCTTCTACCTGAATATTATCAAAAATATACATGTAACAAAACATATAACATAAAAACAAACCTATGATAATATTTCTGACCTGGGACAGGCACATTACGCATATGCAGGGGTTGAACAAGATAAGTTTGATTCCAACCCTCCTTTAAGAAGTATACAGCAATTTAATCTTTATTTTGATAATTATTTCATGTATTTGTTGTAAAATACAAGTAAACTGGTTTATCAATGTTTAAATCATGTTATGGCGGGAGAAGACTGCCTGCCTGCTATAGTACTAAAACTGAATTAAGAGTATAGAAAAACCGTGAAATTATTGCAATTACATTTTAGGATGCATAAGGAGATCCATACAGGAAAAACCCTACCTGATAAATCATAGTTAAGTGGAAATGATTTGAGACAGCACATTACGCATATGCAGGGGTTGATCAAGTTAGGTTTGATCCCAACTGTCCCCTTACAAGTATACAGCATTTCAGTCTTTTTTGATAATTTTTTGTTGTGAAATACAAATAAACTGGTTTATCAATGTTTAAATCATGTTATGACGGGAGAAAACTGCCTGCATCTATAGTACTAAAACTGAGTTAAGAGTATAGAAAAACCCTGAAATTGTTGCAATTACATTTTAGGATGCATCAGGAGATCCATACAGGAAAAACCCTACCTGATAAATCTTAGTTTAGTGGAAATGATTTGGGACAGGCACATTACGCATATGCAGGGGTTAAACAAGTTAGGTTTGATCCCAACCCTCCCCTTATAAGTAAACAGCATTTCAATCTTTTTTTGATAATTTTTTGTTATAAACTACAGGTAAACTGGTTTATCAACTTTTAAATCATGATATGGCGGGAGAAGACTGCCTTCATTTATAGTACTTAAACTGAGTTAAGAGTAAAGAAAAACCATTAAATTTTTGCAATTACATTTTAGGATGCATACTGAGATAGATACAGGAAAAAACCCTACCTCACCTGATATATCTCAGTTTCTTGGAAATATTTGAAAAGCCCTTGAAAAACAAGGAATATTGAATAAATTTTACCACACTTTATGTTTTTTGGAAAAGTACAAAAATTAACCACAAATTTAACATTGAAAAACACTAATTTGATGTGAAATTCTCCAAAAATCACATGCATATTTCGAGTAGCATTGTTTTTCACAAGATATACTGTGAGCAAAAGATACTCCTCCTCCCCCATGGAAAAAACAAGGTATAAAAAACATCCAAGAATTTCATCGTGTGATGCTACAATTTTTTTATTTTCAAATTTCAGTCAAAAAAATTTAATTTGCCCTATCCCCTCTGCCTAAATATTTTTGAAAAGTTGGATGAGAATTTAGGAATTTTTATTATGGCTTTATATTTAACCACCAGTTTTATCTCAGAGGGATTTATGCTTAACACCAGGTTATTCATCAGTACCGTCAACTTGAGAGTGGTTTGTTTGGGGTTTAATGCCACATTCATCAATATTTTGCGGGGGTCAGTTTTACTGGTGTGAAAGGCAGAGTACCCAGAAGGAACAACCAACCTTTTGCAGGTAATTGACAAACCTTATCACCTGTGATGCGAGTGAAATGCAATCCATTTTTGTATGATACAAAGTCAGGTGTAAACTCAAGCTGTATAGGTGATACATGTAGACTACAGTGATTTGTACAGGTAAGTTTATATTAACTACCTAGACCACTCCGGCACCAAGGCCCCTTAACTTGAAAGAAGAGTTTGAATTCATGCACCTCCCACAAACAAGACAAACTTTACATTATTTCCACAATAACAATTAGTTATTTATTAACTACTTTGGGTATTTTGCAAATCAGCAGTTTCTGTCATGCATAAAATTAGCTTTCAATCAAAGCTTCCAGTAGAAAATTGTTCAACCATATTTTAAAGTCATTACATATACATGATATTACATGCTAATTACAAAAGCAGAAAACATTTTGGGTTTTTTTTTAATTAAAGGTTTAATATTGCTTATTTGCCAAATATTGTTAGGAAAACATGTTTACTCAGGATTTTACTTTGACATAATGGCAGATAACAAAAAGATTTCTAGTCAGAATATTAAAATTTGTTGTCGATGTAGTGATTGTCAAAGTTATTTACACATGTGTTATTTGTGACATAATACTCACTGTGGGCCATTTTTTTGTTGAAAGTTTACCACAATCTCCAAGTTCAAATTTGCATAAACAGACCCAAGTATTCATGATTTTTATTTTCAACAAATACCATTATAATAAAGTCAAATAAAAGCATTTTTTCCAAAAAATGCTTTAAGTCATTTCTAATTCAATTCTGATAAAATTACACTGATTGTTTCTCAATTGTAATAATCAAGTTTGAAACATTTTTCTTGACAATTTTTAAGAAATTGTGAGATAATCTTTGTCAGAAAGTTACTTATCAGTATTACATCTGATATTATCAGTAATAAATAGATGACTTTAATAGTGCTCTATCTAAATTGAAAGAAATGATCATGAATTATTGTAATAAAGCTTACGAACATAATGGTATAAACTATT
>JAULBM010276459.1:0-16500 GCA_032357055.1 Geukensia granosissima
CAAAAACCAGGGTGAGTTCAGGTGCTCCGGAAGGGTAAACAACTCCTGCTCCACTAGTGGCACCCGTCGTGTTACTCAGAAGTCAAAGCCGCTGTATAGTCACAATCGATGTTAGTCACAACCGGTATAGGAACGAATTTGAAATCATGACACTCGGAAAATATCCATTGTCATCTGTGAAACGGATATTTCGTACCAGTCAACCAAATCATGATGGCGACCGAAAAACATCCGGAGTGATGACTCTAATCTTCCCTGAGAAACCCTTGCCTCAGTAGCTTTCAAGTCAGATGCAACCCTCTATCAATAAAATCCTAATAGGAAGCACAAGCCCTATCAACCTAGTAGCGTATCAATTGAGAGATATACACTCCGTATGCAGGTGCGGCTGGAATGTTGCTAGACATGAACGGAAAGCTAACAATCGGAAAATCAAAGTCATCTCTGTTGTCGCAAAGTTTTGTTCTTAACCCGCCTTACTGTAAATTTCTAAGTGTAAGTCTAGGTAAGAAGCAGACCTTTATGTTTTTTAGTATCTTTGATTTCAAGTTCACATGGGATAATGTACTGAATGATTTATTTTTGAATTTTTTGAAATGTAAGTTTTTTCAGTAAGTAATTATTTGTCAGAAAACTGACTGATGCTCAAAGTTATTTATGTACGAAATATGAGTTTTTATACAAAATATAATATATCAGTTAAAATGAAAAATATCTGTACGGCAACTTAAATTAAAATGAAAAATTCATGTTCGACATTTTTAATAATTATGTAGATTTCACTGTTCTAGACAGACATTTCCTTTAGTTTAATCCTTTTTATTCTCGCTTCGTCTCATTACATTGACAATTTGTATTATAACAGTAAAGCTAATATTGATTATCTATAATCCTGTAAATGAAATCCTAAAGGTTACCAGGTAGGTAATATCAGTCTTAGGATATTATAAATGTAAAATCGACGATTTTTTATTTTCTTATTAAACTCAACTTAGTCCAGTTTTGCTTAATTTAATAAAGTTTTCGCGCATTACTGCAGATTGGAAAACGCAGGAATAACGTTCAATCCTAAGCAGCATGATCGGTAGTACACCATAACACTGCATAAGGATTGAAGGGGGGGGGCACTTTGCAAATATCATCTAATTGAACACACTTTGTCCAAATTATATTGAAAGAGTCTAAAGTAATCTTTTTGTCAACGGTAATAAGACCAGAGCTGTAATTGTATACTGGGGTTGCCTGTAAATTGGGTAGATGATAGCTTTGATATTCTCTTGGACTTTGAAAGTGTGTCATCAGTGGAGCAGAAGTTGTTGCTAACTTATCAGGAGGACATGAACGTCTACCTTTTATTTTTTAAAGTTAATATTTGGTCATTGTTTCTTGTTTAACGGTTCTTGTTTACCCTTTGGATAACTTACAATACTTTCCAATGATGTTCAACCGTTGATATTCAAATTTCTCTTGTTTTATCCATTTTAAAGCATTAGACTTCAGCCGTTTAAAAAAACAATTTCAAAGACTCAATTTATGAATTATATATCTACATGTAACTATTAATACAAAACCAATAAAAATCAGGAGAACAAATTAAAATGCTTACATCTCAAAAAATTATTATTTATTTCTGACACTATTTCATTCAAAACATAAAAACATTTACGTAATCATTGTAAAAGTTGATTTATTGGAAATTAACGAGAGAAAAACATCTTTAATAAGACCTTTAATCTAGATGTTTTTTAAATTTTCTTTCATTTGTATATTTGTTTTTTTTTAAGGATTTGCTATTTTAATCCTTAAATGAATACGAATTGTTGTCAGATGATTAATTAAGTTAATTTTCTATTACTCTAATATTGTTCTACATACAGTAATAAAACAATTCAGAACTTGTAAATTTTTAGTATATCATTTTTATAAAAATGTCATAAAATTTAATTCCCATTACCAAGCTTACATAGTGTAGAAACCATATTTATAAATAAAAGGACGGGTAATTGACATAAAATCTAATTCTAGTACTTATGTAAGTCCACATTTAATTTTTTTGTTTTGTTGGTTTTAACATCAACACGATCACTTTCACAATTTCTTTCTGATTTTTTAACATACTTTTTACTTTTGAAGATAATCATATATTGTATTGTACATACAATTATATTTTCTCATCGAAGTACAAAAAAAGAAGGCAAGTGACATTTGTAATACCATGGATAACAGTCTTGGTATAGAAAAGGGGGATGTAGTATTATTCTCCATGAGACAGCCATCCAATTCCCCATGAGACAGCCATCCAAAATGTAGAAATTACGAACATCCACAGGTTTCCCTATAGACTTAAATAATGATCACATATCTACACCTTTTTGATATAAATTATTCAGCAGAAAATTTGTTTTGAGTCCAGATAGGACAGTATTCAAATATATCAAAATAACCGTTTTCTATAAGTTAATTCAAGAAATTGATAAGTCTCTATTGTTTATATGTAGGGCATTATTTGCCAAATTTCCAAAAACATTTGGGTGTGATATCTCGTTCTTTGTCAACTTTCTGACGGGGCAACCAAAATATAAAATTATATCTTTATATTTTCTTAGTAAAATAAAATTTGGTAAATGTTTGAACTTATTAATGGTAGCGAAATACTTGACTAATTAATAAGAGCAAGTTCATTAAAATTTTCTGTTCATTTTCTATATATATTCAGAGGAGTTTGCAAGCTATATTATGCTATTTCAATGATTGATATATGTATTTCATTAATTACATTCGTACAGGGAAACTTTCATATTCACAACAATCATTTTAGAAACAAAATATACACATTTCCATCTTCAAGATATAACAAAGTACAGGTTTACCAATGTTGCGTGGATATGGTGAACATTTCTTTGCTTTCTTTTTTCATAGAGTAACTTCTCCCCAGTACGGCTAGAGGAGCAAAAGCAAAGTAAAGGAAATCCGAGATTCAAACATAGAAGACAAACTATAAAGCTCTTAAAAAATCGAAATAGGAAGCCAAATTCTGCGACAAGGACATCAGCTTTGTTCCTGCAGAAATGTAATAATATGATTGTTGATTTTTTTTTATTTTAAAATCACCTTGAGGTTTACCGATCAAATCTAATATCCGAACATGAGATCTGTACCAAATGACTAGTTTCTGATAGTTGCATAGTCTGAAGCGTATCAGTCAATGAATTATTTTACTTTAAATGCTATTGAACTCATGAATTATGTATAAAGATTTTTATGCATTAAAAAAAATGTAAATTAAGAAAATGAAATTCAGAAGCGTTCCAACGGTTATACAAAAAAGTTTCAAGAGCCACACAGTTTTTTAGCCTTGTATTTGATTCCACAATTGCAGATTATATGATGAAATCTGACTTGTAATTGGAATTGCAAAGACAAATGTAAGTTAAGAATGCTAATGAACCGATTTAAAATTCTAATCTTGGCATCACAAAACGACTACCCAATGAGAACGTTTTATAGGAAGAGGGATTTTCAATCTAAAAACATCTTTTAATATGTTGTGAAAAAAAGTCCAGCTTCCGTTCCTGAAAAATGCATTGAAAATTGTTCAGTATCTTCGTAAATGACACCCTAACCAATTAAAATAAAAGACAATCCCAGGTATTTACATTGAAATCTTTTCACATTAGATTTTTTGTTTGAATTTCAAGCAAATTTGAAAAAAATAATTCTAATTGTCTTCAATTTATTCAGACATTATTATTACTTTTTATTTTAAATGTTTACTTTCCATGGGAATAACAGTAAGGGAAGTATAATTTTCCCCATTGAAACTTGAGTTATGAAAATCGGTTTCCCCATATTTATGATGTAATGCAAAAGTTAATATACATGATTTTTTCTTAATACATCATGCATCCTTTCAACTAGTGAAATAATGTTTTAAATATCATCTCGCGACAAAAAGAAGTCCTCTTTGCAAATTGTAGAACAATACCATCATTTTGCAAATCCATTCTTTGTTTGCTTCAGCTTAGAGAAAATATATTTAAATTATAACCAATGAAGCCTCGGAAGTTTATGTACTTGGACGAAATACATTCATTATATCATAAACGCTGTTTATGGTTGTATACTTTAATTAACAAATATTCGTGAAATAGACCGGAATATTTAATTACAGCATTTGTTGGAAAATTGATTTACCTGTAAACAGTTCCACTATTCTTGACACTAAACATTATGTCTTTGTAATGATAAGAAAACTCTCCAAATATCAATAATCCGTTAAGTTATCAGCAACGGGATGTGGTTTTTCAAATTCTCTGTTACCTCATTAATATTGTTTCAAATAGGAAAATATTGAGATTTTTTCGAATAATCAATGACACATTCTGCTGCGAAAAAAATATGTAGATGTAATGATGATTAAATCAAAATGCTATTAAGAATTGTTATCATTATATGTAACACAGAGCAATTGTTAAAATATTTAGACTGCTTATTTTATTTCAATCATAACAAGCTGGGATTATCATTTTGTAGGACCAGGTTAAATTTATCTCACATTTTGTAGTTTTTATATTGTTCGTTAGAATCCATAGTGACTCCCTCCCTCTAAATTTACTTCAAAATAACAATAGGAAATATTTTTTACATTTTTGTCCATCATGTTTTTGCTTTTGACATTTACTAGCTTGTCTTTTTGCATATTTATATCATATTTTTCACTAAATCTAGTCAGACGGGTTTTGATTGATGTTTTTGCTTAACAGAACAACGTATGTTATCAACTGTGTTTGGATTTTGAACTGGCTGTCAGAAACAGCGAGTATTATTTCTTGGTGGGTAAAAATCGGCCTTAAAAGTAACATCTGGTGCAGTTTTTAAGCCCATGATTCGAGGGAAGGTTAGCCATCGTTGGCATGGTTTATCCCACAACATACTTTATGTGCATTTGCTTAACCTGTAACCTGTAGGTGTTGTTTTCATTTCTGAGTTTTACAACTTGTTTTACATTGCTTACTTAATTGGCTGATTTTTGAGAAAGATATTTCGTTAGCTATAAATCTTCTTGCGACGACTGAGGGTTTTTTTCCCGGAGAGACGGTTTTTCTATTTTACACGTTTTATGAATCAAAAGAAGGACACATAAAACAAATACTACTTTATACAATGAGGTTAACTGCTTCAGTCTCTTTTTTAATTTTTAATTTTCTGGTGAATTATTGAGACTTGCAGTTTTCATTATTTACTATGGATATGGATATGTGTTCACCTTCGAGGAAATAACTCTACTTTCACTAACTTATTTCTTACGCAAGAAAACCCTCACCTGTATTTATTTGACTCTGACATTTTGGATTAAATCACTTTTGTGATAAAATATATGGACGAAAATATCTCTTTTCAGAAAAAATGCATGAGTTACCTCCAGAAAAAGCCTTTCTTTACTGGATTCCGTCTATATTGGTTGCCATTGGAATGTTTATAACACTGCTTTGTTCATTCTGGAAATTTCATAAACGAAAAATGTTCATACGACAGCTTCAGATTGAATACATGGAGGTGAACTTAGCTGCAAAGCGACCGAGAATTGGTGCTATACACTGTAACACACATGGTGCAAAATGGGAGGATCTAATGGCATCACTGAGTTCATCAGGGTTTCCAAATCTTAAACCATATTTCAGACAAAGCAGCAAAGTGGTAACTCCGAGACAGTATGGTAAATATTTTTACAAAGAGTAATAATAATGTATTATTTACCACATTCAAACCCTTCTTCCTTCCTGTTCCTTTGCTTAGAATTTTCTTGTACATATGAGATTTTTGTGTCCTGAATATTTACTCCATATCCCCTTTTTCTATTATAAATATTCTCTTCAGCTTCAATCATATCATCAATATGGGAAAATTATTACATGTAATCTGGTTCGTGCATTTGGCTTAAAAAATAAAATTTGCAAACCATTGCGCTTAATTACAACTTAAGACTAATGAAAGGGATCGGGCAGAGATATAAAAGTGGCGTAATATGTAAGATGAAAAGGCATTGGATTTAAGAATTTAAAAATATTTCTTACATTTGTTTTTTTCAGAATTAGATGATACCAAAGGGCAGACATAAATTGTTAAATCAGAAAGAACACGAGACAGAAACGGAAGATTAATATTGTACGCACAACAATACACTGAAAACTTAAACTAGGGTAACATGAACCCTACAAAAACCAGGGTGGGTTCAGGTGCTCCGTATGGGTTCGTAAACTCTGCTCAACTAGTGGCACACGTCGTGTTACTCATAAGACAAAGCCGGTGTATAGTCACAATCCGTGTTAGTCACAACCGGTATAGGAACGGATTAGATATCACGACAATGGGAAGATATCTTTTGTCTTTTATGAAAAGGATATTTTGTATTGGTCAACAAAATCGTGATGGCGATCAAAGAATTCCCGGAGTGGTAACTTTAATCTTTCCTTGAGAAACCCTTGGTTCAAAGCTTCCATGTCAGCAGCAACCCTCTATTAATGAAACCCTGATAGGTAGTACAAACCCTAGAGTAGCGCATCAACTGCGAAACACTCTTTATGCAGGTGCGGCTGGAATTTTGCTTTGGAATAAACGGAACGTTTAGAACGGGAAAACCAAACTCATCTATTTTGTCGTAAAGTTTTGTTCTGTACCCGCCCTTACTGTTAATTTCTAGGTATAAGTTAAGGTATGAAGCAGACAAAGGGACAAGTCGAATATGAACAAAACGAAATACGAATCAAAGTGTACTTGTAAAAAAAACAAACATACAGCTATGAAAAATATAGACCCCGTAAAAACCCGTGGGTGAACTCAGGTCATTTCAGGGTAAAAGGGAATTCTTACGGAATAGCAACCTCCAGTTAGAGCAGTCTTCTTTTTCGTTTTTTTGGTTTAGTCCGCAACTTTTCAGTGAATGAACCGATTTCATCTGTGGAACAGATATGCAATATTGACGGAATGGATAAATTGTTAATTGTTGGTTGCTTAGCGTCCAATGGCAAATATTTCAAGCATATTCAGAACGAGAACAAGTTAAACAATGTCGAAAAAAAGGTGGGATGGTACACAACAGTTTTTGACTGCCACTGGAAAAAGGGGTTGATGGGTAAGGACGGAAAATTTAGCCTTTTATAGCGACGTTAGCCTTCTCTTTATCGAAAACTGCAAAAGGGGTCTTTTACGTGCACTCCAAACACGGCACCCACTATGGTCCCCGGCCAGGCTTTCTGTATTATAACCTGACAGCCTAACAACGAGAAGGCATCTCCTATCCGCGACCTGGGGTTCGCGCTGGGTCAGCTCTGTGGGTCGAGCCCTGGAGACCGCTCTGGTGCCCAGATTCTGGTTTCTATTTTTATTTCTGGAAAGATGACTTCAACCGAGGAGCATCATATTTCTGTCTAAGCAGTCCTGGGCCAAAAGCTCTCTAGAAAATCTCTATATTGGACACGCGCTCTTGAAAAACGTGTGAGCCGGGAGATGAGTAAGTCATACGCAGGGACAGATGGATATTTACTGCCACTGAACGGGAAGTTTATTTTTTAGAGGGTTGAAGTCATCGCGTTTGTCATAAAAGTTTTTATTTTTTCAAGATGAACATGAAAGTATAAGGCAGACTGAAATCTAGCACTCATACAATTAAAAAATATACTATTTAGTTTTCAGGGAAAGGCGCTGAACTAGGTCAGAAAATTATGTCTCGATTTTTTAAGTTAATTGACCAGATTTCATTTTGAAAGTGTAAGCGAACTTTAAAAATCATATTTCTATATTTTGATATTAATTTTTTACAGACACATTATACGAGGAAAACGACGAAATACAGGAAACGAAAGCCTTAGCTTCAACTGTAAACAATCCAAACGTTATTATTCAAACCGAGAACAAAAGCACAGGTTTAAATCTGTACTATGAACAAACTGGCAATATTCAATCAGACACAAGAACAAAAAAGGTTTCTTCTAAAAAGAAAAAGAAGAAAAAAACAAGACTTACCCTATTTGGAGAAGCACCTAATAATACAGCCAATGCTGACAATTCTGAATATCCTGTATTTGCTTCGCCTAGACGATTACCAGTAATTGAAAATCAGTTATGGACAGGTTATTCCCCTGATATATATTCAATAAGCAACGAAAGACAGCTTCCGTCCATTTATTATGCCCGCAGTTATATCCATAGCAACGAGACCGATAGAAGGTCACCATCACCAAGTAAGTAAATAAAGTTGAAATATCGCTTGTTGAGTATTTTTAAATGGTCTTATCTTATGAATAGAAGATTAAGGCGGTTCTAACAAATATTATGAACCCGACCGAAATTTACATTAAAAATAACGTTATAGTGGGAAATTTAATGTAAGTTCGATGTCACGTTAAGTTTGGTTGCATGGACATAAACCTGCATTTACAAGTCTACCAATAAAAATGTTACCATGCTGAATTCTGCCTGTGCTACCGTAATTCTGATAGATTCATGCTTACTTTCTAGTGTCACAATGCATAACTTTGCCTTGCAACTTGTCACCTGCTGACCATTGTAAAAGGGCTATTCCAAAGGGTTTTTAACTTGCATAGAACATGGCATTTTCCAAAACACAGGGATTCATTAACGTCTCCATCAAGAGATGTTAATTCATACATCCAACACAAGATAGATGGAGCCTGTAGAAGGAGAGCGGAGAAACAAATGGCCTATTTCTGTACTCCATCCGCTACTATTAAAGATATAACTAGTGTTGCAACAAAACAAATGTATACATAAAACACATATACATGACGCAACCAAAAAATATTTTCTTCGAAAATCCTTCTGTCACGTCCGTAACTGTGTGCAGAAGGATTTTTCTGTATCTCTGGTCTCTGAAAAAACACTCCCAAATATTGATTACCTGCGCGATAAAATATAGTCCATATATATATAAACTTCCGGTGAACTATGTCAATTGTCAAGCTATTTTTGTTTTAATCAATGTGACCAATTTTCATGTTAAATTTGATATCATATGCTAAACTTCGACAAAGTGTAATAAATAAATATTTACTGAAACAGAATGAACACTTACGTTATAAATGTATGTTTTTATCAAACATTTATGCCAAATACAGCAGAACTGAGACAAATTTCTCGTCATAAGTACATATAAAAAGTAAAAATTCTCAATATTGTATTAATGAAAAGAAGCGTAACTACATCTTCCGAAAGGGGGCGGGGGTATTACATTTATTTTCAAAAAGCGAGGCAGAAGTTTGCCGAAAATACTTGTGAATGTACTTTTTTAACATGTCACTTGCCACTTAACACAATATTTTGGCTCGTAAAATTTTCTTTTAAAAACTGTATTGGAAAAAAAATTTTTATATAGGAGACATATCCCATCTGCCCAACCCCCATCCCGAATGTCAAATGGACAGTGGCAAAGAATACAATTACTTTTGACGCAGTTATGTATCTGTTTTCACATATTTCTAAACATTCAAGCTATTTTTAACGTGTCAAAGTTTAGTTGAATTTCCAAAATAAATATAAATTGGAGTTTTGAAGCAATATTTGCATTATTTCTGTTATTTGTTCGTTTTTCAGAAATGGCAAAAGCACAGTACAGACATTCGCATAAGGAATCAAAGCACCGAAGAAAAGAACATCCCAAACATACTCAAGAGGAACGGGTATTTTGGGTCCTAGCTGCGGATATAAAACAATCTGCCGTGTAGTTTAAACTATGATTTGTCGGGTTTTAACAACAGTTTACTTCAGTAACAACAATGACATTTTTTTGGACAATGTCCCATTTGTGTGGTTTATGTAATTTCTTCCAACAGCATTGATTTTTCATTTGTTGCCGTCCAGTTTATACGATGGAGAAAATGGTTGTTGTAAATCTTTATCAAATGCCGTCCTCCTGTATCATTTCCATAACGGCAATGTTTCCAAAATGCTGTCATTTATGTGTTCCTTTATTCACTTGCGAGAATATTTCAATCGATTGTTTTCTAAGAATTTGGTGTTGATAAATAATTTAATGTAACAGTTTGATTGTAATAATTTATACAAAAGCACTTAAATCTGTGAAACAAAGGGTGAAAACTCTGCAAATACATAAAATTTAATTGCTTTTTAGGGATTGTTTAAAAGCATACTTTGAGTCGTCTCCCTTTTAACAGAAAATCCCTATTCTTTCACAATGTACGTGAGGTCAACATTACATTAAACCTAAAAAAAATGGTAAGATTGGTTTTACGTCCAGTGTAGAATACCCATATGAGAGATCAAAAGTGCATAGTCCAAAGAGACAAGACATTTTTGAAATATATAAAACTTAAATAAAAGAAACAAAGGCTTGGATTCCACGAACTCCTTTATCAAACAGGAGTGGGATCAGGTGCTCATGAAGGATCATCATCCCCTGTCTTGCGCACAACAGTCGTCGTTGAATTCTAAAACTCTTATCCGGGTTAACGTCTATCCGGAAATAGTTGAACTTATTTTTGTATGACCAGGAACAGGTCCATAACTAGTTTAGGTACACTAATAACATATGGATCAACCAATTCGTGATGCAAACCATTAAATATAGGAAGGGACGACTTCAAGCTTGATTTGATGTATCCTTGAAGTAATTTATGCGACAATAGCAATGCTCTCTTCGGAAAATCCTGAAACTTGGAACAGGCACGAGAGTATCGAATCAACTGCGAAACATAAACATTGTAGGCAGGGGAAGCAGGACTATTGCTACATGAATATAGGAAGTTTACAATAGAAAAGTTGAAGTCATCCCTTTTTTCGTAAATCTTAGAAACAAGTTTTCCCTCTTGGTCAATTTCGAGGAACAAAATAATATATGAAGCAGATTTTGTTGAGTCTGTGGTCTCCTTAATTTCTAGTTCGTTAGGATTGGTCGAAATGTTCACTGAACGATGTACCATCCATATCATATGATTTTCCCGCTTTGTCCATGGACAGCATGTTTACAAATAGTAAAGCTTCAGATACCGGTTGTATTTCTTATATTGTCAGATTGTAAATTTTTTAAATGTTATATACACTTGGTCATAAGTTAAGGGCCACCTGATTTTCGCACTCATGATCGGAATGTAACAATTCAATAATATATATAACCTTTATTTGAAATCCACTCCTTAAATATTTATTTGAGAAAAGAACACGACGAAGAAAAAGTGCCTAATTGTTCAATTTTTTAAACAGTCACAATGTTTTCTTTAATATAAAGGGCTTTTACTTTTTAGTAAGATACGGGGATAATTTAATTTTTGTATGCTGATTGAAGTAAAATGATATAACTGTAAGTTTAATGTATACTCTATCTTCTTTGTGCAATGATATTTTGTGAATAAGCTTTTTTCGACAAACATTTTTTACTATATTTTCCTTTACTTTATTTGTCAATTTTCAAGCATATATACAAAATTGGAAAGTTATTTTTCTGTTAATCATTCATTTAAGATATCGGTAAACAACCCTTTTCAGTTTTTATTTCTGTAAGAACTAAACAAAAACTTAATAAAAATATTTGTTTGGGTAAAATCTCTGTAAAGACATTCTTATTCCATTCTAGATTGTTAGAGTTTGAGGTAAAATATTGTCTAAAACACTAAGCTGAATAGTGACGATGTCAATCAAAATCCGCTTTTTATTATCAGGGCACGCGTATTGATAATCACATTTTTTAAACATGGTCGAATGACGTGAAAAGCCCGTAATAATAAGTGAAAGCTGTCTTGTATCTATGCTTACTTTTCCTTCTCTAATAAAATTTAAATGTTGACTTAACACTAATGTCAACCTGTGAGACAGAGTAAAATTTTCTATTAGTTTCACAATGGCTTGCGTCATTTGACTCTGTTATTTTCTGTTATAATTGTTGGAAATATCATCATGATCATTCTGAACTCTAAAAACAAGACAAGTCAAAACCTCTTTGTTGCCATCATTTAGACGCTTAGATGTGTATTATTTGTGGCAGAACAAACAAGAATCCATATGAAGTAGTCAAAGGGACCTCCCCGTCAAAAAAAGAAAAATGTTCTATAAGGAATGAGGAATCATCTTTCTTGCAATATATTATTTCAGTTATGAAAAATACAACTTCTGTTGTCCTAATTAGCATTTAATTATTAAAAATCAATTCTACAGGATAAATGGCAGTGGAGTATTTGGTGGGGTCCAGGTGTTTCGAAGAATCTGTCGGTAACTTTTATCCCCTTTTATGTAATTGCTGTAAAGAGGAAATCTATTAAATGTGTCACCTCCTCACCAGTCCGGTAAGTGCAATTCTCTTTATCCGACAAAAAGCTCAGTCAAATATTACAGCAAAAAATTTTTCATCTAATTTCACCTGCCATTTAAAAAGTTTTTAAATTTCTGCGCCAATGGTGGGAAAGTCAAAGTATCAA
This sequence comes from Geukensia granosissima, assembly GCA_032357055.1. Lineage (NCBI taxonomy): Eukaryota > Metazoa > Mollusca > Bivalvia > Mytilida > Mytilidae > Geukensia > Geukensia granosissima. The sequence goes on from JAULBM010276459.1 coordinate 12,444, forward strand.
CATTTTGAAAAGATTCATTAAAAGCGCATAATTTATCAAAAGTTTCTTTCACACTCCATAAGTAGTGAATACTTTTACACTTATATTCATTCCAATTTCATTTTCAGTTCTTTGCTGTTATGGGCACCAATCAGAAGGAGAGAAATTAAATTGTGGTTTGCTTACTGAATCCCGAGATAAAATGGTATTTGAAGGGTTTCTTATGAAATCAAGGTTGCTAATACGTGATTTAGACTTCAAAATGTTCAACAGTGGCCTTAATTTTTCTGTGTCAGTAATGTGATTTTCAGTTAAATGCCTCGCTCGGAAAGTAGAAGGATTAAAAATTTGGTTTAGCGGGATGCATAAATACTCAACCATCCCGAGAGAGCCTGGGTTGAAAAATTGATAGTTCGGTTTCTCCGCCAAAAGGTAAAATCCTCCTTAAGTGGCGTCTGTTAGTTAGGCGGGATGTATATATTCTCAACCCGTCTCGGTCGGGAACGTTACTGCCATGCCCCGTGTTTGGAAAATGTCACGCTCTTAGCACGTTAAAGATCCCTTTGCGACACTCGTAATGAGTGGTCCGTAGGTGACCTTACTTAGGCTAAAGGACTTTCCGCCCCTACCCATACAGTCCCAATTTGGAATCCTGTTGCTATTAAATTCCCAGGCCTAACCCCCAGCTAATTTGGAAAATTCATTTGAAAATTTTCTGGTATGAAACTTCAAAGTTAATTGTAATCAAGCTTTGGTGGGATGGTCCTTAGATGATCCTCTTTTGATATTGTGTCCAGTTTTACTGCCCACTAACCAAGACGGATGCCACTGACAAGCTTAGTTTAATAAAGGATCTTATGGGAATTTCACTTTAAAGTCTTCTTGTCTGAAACTACTATGACTATTGCAACCAAATTTCGAATGAATGATCCTTTGGTGGTCCTCTACCAAAATTGTGTCCGGAATCCCTTTCGCTACAGCCGAACTAAGGTTACTGTAGGATCCTATGGAAAATTCACTTGAAAATCTTCTTGTTTGACACTACTCAGTCATTTTCTACCACACTTTGATAAAATTAGTCTTTGTCGGTCTTCTGCTCAAATTGTGTCATGCATTTAGCCCCTCCTCCAACAAGCAATAAGGCTTCCATTACTAAATATTTTAAATATTTTCTTGTCTGTAACAACTTTAACCAAACTTTGATGGAATGGTCCCTAGATGTTATTATACCAAAATTATGTCCAGTCAAGATTGCCGCTACAGCCAGACTTAGTCAAGTTCAGCTCATGTGAAAGTTTGTTAGAATGTTCTCCCAAAATTATGTTCTGCACACCTGCTTGCCAATTATGTTAGCTGTCACTGTCAAACTTGCAGTAAAATAGGGCTGTAAGGGAAATTCTCTTTAGAATCTTCTTATGTGAAACTACTGAGCCATTTGTTCTCTACCAAAATTTTGTACAACATTCCTTCCTGGCAAGGAGCAAGGGGGAGTCTCTGTCATGTGAGCAATACAAGAATCATGGGATCCTCTGGTTATTCTTTAAGTAAGATTTTAGCATGTTTTTCTTTTTCGTTGTTTTTCGTTTTTTAGAGTACCTTGGGTAAAATATTAAAATTAAAACACTGTGTCTTTCCAACATACATTCCAGTGTCAAAATGTAAAATGAACATACAACTCAAGCACAAGGAAGCTTTTTACGACATCCACATAGCACAAGAAAAAACTCTGTCATAATTATAAAAGAATGAATACTAGCATGGAATATATGCCAAAAAGACACAATCCACATTTTAACCTTCGTCGGACAAGGAAGATGTGTACGTGACAAGCTGTTTACCTTCATTCCCTAGATTTCCTTGTGCACGAAATAGTGCCTTCCATTTCTCTCTTAATGTGGTTATTTGATTATAACAGTTTCCATTTAGAACAAGAACAAAAAAGTATAAAATATACAGTTTTATTTGTATAAAAGTCTGTTCTTATAAAATTGATAAGACGGATATGGGGTTAGTTAGCAAGGCAAGCTAAAACAAGTAATACATTCATTATAAATCAGATGCTTTGATAAATGTTTGTATCTTGAAAGTTGTATTATTGAATCTTTCATATGAGGATGACTATAAAATATGGAAATGACAAATAAAATTTAGTGATGATTTGATCAGAGGCTATCATTCAAATAAATAAATTGTTTAGAACAAATGTTCATGTATATTTCCATGTCTTTTAACCAGATTTACCATAAAGACATAGGATAAAAAATTCATGAAAGCTACTATTTCCTACGAGTGACACAGAGTTTTTCTTTAGACAACTCGGACAATGATAAATACAAGTTAACAATGTTGCATTAGTATTTTGAATATTGCAATGTTGTTTGCTTATTTCTATGTGTAACGTTTAATTATTATCATTAGAACCAAACCATAAGTAATCCGAAATACAAACAGAATAAAATAGTACTCAAATCCAAACAATTTGAAATAGGGAACCAAAAAAAAAACCAAAAAATAGGGACAACCACTTGATGCTATAATTTTATTGATTGATTGATTGATTGTTGTTTTACGCCACGTTGGCAATATTTCAGCCATATCGTGGCTATAATTTTAAAGCCTTTTCGTATATCATTGGTTTATAATTTAAAGAAATATAGCAAATTTTTGAGAAAAAATATAGAAAACTATTCATGTCCAACAATAATGACAACTTGGCTCCTCTTGGGGGCCTGTGGTCTATCAGCTGCGTTGGTGAAAAATAAAAGTTTATCAATGATGCATAGGCATTGTGAATAGTGTATCTCAGTATTGAAATCTGCATGCAAACATTTATGGTCAAATGACACAACAAGTTATTTTCAAAGTTTATATTCGTTTCTTGCAATACAAATTAGGGAACTGTCGTCTTAATATTAATACTCACAAATAATAGCCTTCTATCCGACACGAATTCAAAGTTGTGGATATGCATAAACAAAAACAGTAGACTTTTGTCTGAGTTGTTGGATATACAATAATAAACGTTTCAAATTTTGTACACTTAGTGAAATATTGTCTTTTCAGATTAAAATATGGATATTTAATACCTTGAAATCGACAAATAAGAAATTGATGATTATTTACTGCAACATGCACTACTATGACCTTGAGAACCAAACAAAATATCAATTCCGGTAAGTGGTTTTCAAAGATTTTGTGCTAAAGTATAAAACTATGCATTTCACAAATTAAGCCTTTTCGTATTGGGTTATATTCAATTTCTTTCACTCTCTAAATATTTAGTATGCCTTAAAAATATTCTGCTATATATTCCATTTTTAAAGTTTTTACTTATTTGCTACTACAATTATATATGATCAAATTAACCTTTATTTATGTATGAAAATCTAATACAATTACCACGGCTTTATATACTCTGCCAAAAAGAAACGCAAAGGAGGGAGTGCAAATTACAGTCACAATGTTTGCGACATCAATTCGATGAACTTATTATAATGTCAAAGGTTTTGACGAATACATGCCAAGAGATTTTAAATCCGATTTTTTTAGATTTTTTATTGATGTGACGAAATGTCGTGAAATTTGAACATTCTGTGTAAATAAAAGAACATTTCAAAATATCCCTCGACTTAAGTTAATTTTAAGCGTAAAGCATTTCCTTTGTGAATTTCGATAGCACTCATGTAGAGTAAACCTTAAAGTTACCATTTTATCCATCTCGAATCAATTTCCAGCTTAAAGTTCCAAAGTTGCTTAATCACATTATCGATATGGCGACTTGCCACAAAAGAACTTATTGATTTTTTATTTGTTAATTTGAAATTCCTGATCTCTTCAATATGAAGTTAAAAAATAATTTATTTTTAATTTTCGTGAATTTAACAAAAAGAAAAAATTACAAAAACACTATATGCAAAGATCGAATCGTAAAAACGGCTGATTTTTGTAACCTGCGAATGTGATTTCTGTTCTTTAACGACTTTTGTAAACAAACAGACAACCTTTTTCATATTCTTTGCAAATATTTAAGCATGAAAGTCAAAAATGTATTTGTTTTACTCCAGTTAGTTATATACAA
>JAULBM010276678.1:0-16497 GCA_032357055.1 Geukensia granosissima
TTCATTCAAATGTTTCATTTTTATGATGTACTACAATTATACATAAATTACCTAAAATATTGGATTGATTGAACTATGACAATTATTTGGGGCTTAAATGTACGCTTAACGCCCCTACTCCTTTATTCAGTTCACTCACTGGGCTAATAATTCACTATGAAAAAATAGAAGGGGGAGTGAGGGTATCCTTGGTAGAGTTTTGCTCACAGTATGTCGTAATGAAGTTTGAAAGCAATTGCGATTGATTATCAGTGTGTTTTTAAATTGTTGGGCGTATTTGATTCTTAGGGCCAAAATGCCTCCTTAGCAAATCTTCTCTTTCAATATTGGAAAGCTAAATGTAGATATGTTTGTTTTCAGGGGACCTCCTGAAGCCACTAAACAGGCACATGCTTTAATTATGGCCTTGGTTTCTGACCCAGACAAGGAATTGGTGGAGTTGATACCGAAGATAACCAATAAACAACCTCCGCCTCCCAAAGAGTCTATGTACTTTACAATCGATTCTACTTTACCGACAACTTCAAGTACCACAATGTCAATACAGTCAACAGTTGTCACATCATCAACAAGATCATCTGGGAGGTCAGGGTCAAGGTCACAGTCTAATAGCAATGTACGCCTGGCAACACTTCCTGCTACTATAGGTGTTTGGGGTGGACCACCAACTACTACTTCTTCTGTAACCTCTCCTAGGAGGAGTCAACAAAAATCTACATTAATTTCTGGTAGTACAAATCCAGACAAAAATGTTACAAGGCAACTTTTTCCTATGGAAAACAAAAAAACTTTATTTTCAAATCCTCCAGTAACAAGTACAAACAACAGTCTGACTTATACATTTGCATCTTCTTCAAACAAAGTAACAACCAGTCCATCACCTGTTTTCTCTGTCAGTAAATCAGATATGCCACGATCACCAGGTCCAGGTATGGTTAAAGTGTTACAGAGACCACCAAATCAAAAGAACGATCATCAACCACTGCCGATTGTCAGTAACCAACAACAATCAATGTCCAATGGTCCAGTGCAATTAACTAGTGCTCCACAGGGATTTTCTCCGTTTAACAATGCATTTAGTAACGTAGCTGATCAGTTCCTGAGACGTGATGAATCTGTTGAACGAATGAATTTTGCAAGTGTTGCTGCACAAGGTGTAGTTGGCTCTATGGGTAATAGTCCTATGTCAGAAAATGCTAGTTTACCAGGGCAAATGGGAGGCAAGTCTGACACAGCTCTGCAGGCAAAAGCTCCTGGATACAGACCAACTAATATAAGACCTATGACCCCTCAAGAAATGGAAGCATCCAGAATGTACAATTTCACAGGCATGCAACCAATGAAAGTTGGTATATTAGAGAATGAACCAGCCAGAGCCCCAGGATACCGAATGCCAAATCAATCACCAGGAATATCCCCTAGAAATCAGGGAGAGATGTCACCACCTAGTCATTCAATTAACCCTAATCAGCCTCAGCCTAGAAAAGATGAATATACTGCACCAAATCAGCCGTTAACTTTACCGAAGATAGAAAGTACATTGAATCCAAATGCCCCAGATTTTACTTCAAGGCAACCGGGACAAATACCAGGGCAAAATATACCACCTGCAATGTATCTGCAGTCACTTTATCTGGCACAAATCTTTAATCAGCCTGGTAAGTATTACACTGTACAACATACAAAAATGAAAGGTTCTCCATTGCAAATGTTTGATTTTCATTGTCTGTGTAAGGTTTATAACAAATTTTTAAATTTTGATTCTTGGTGAAAAGATATCTCTTAACTCTTTAATGCACAATGGCACATAAGATATAAAATCCTTTGCTAAATTTTGTTTCATCCATTGACTGCATGAAATTTTATATACAAATGTGTATACATTAGCAAATAGTTTATGGCAGTTTCAACAAAATATTCTCTACCAGAAATTCAGTCAAATCCGTTTATTCTTTAAAACAAATTTACCTACAACTTTAAATGCACTAGAAATTGTCAACATGTGTATTTTTTATTTAATATATTTAAGGTATTTGTAAGGGTTGATAACAATGGAATACTAAAAACAGAAGCAGCCAAATGATCCCACATTGATTATGATGTTGGTGATAAAAAGAATGACAGACCTTCTTAAGGTTTTTACTGAAATCATTTTCTGTATCACAGGGCTAATTGAGATATTGATGATGGTTTCAGCCTCTATTTTCAAAACGTCGAATATTCTATTTATATATATTATGGTTATTTATAGGTGCAATGAATAGTTCAACAGGTATGGCTTCACCTGGGATGTTGTCACAGCAGGAGTTTGCTAGTCTAATAAGTCAGTTTGTAGCTGGTCAGGCTCAGGGTCCACCTCCTCCTGCACCCCCTTCAAGTGGAGCAGGGGGATTTGTTCCAGGTCCACAGAATATGCCACCAAGAGCTTTCTCTCCACTTCAGACTGGAAGACCCAATAGTGCTCCTGTAATGGGTGTCATTCCTAAAGGTAGAACAGTTGTAGTGGTTAATAATTGTTTCTCAAAATTTTTATTTTTCTAGTATACAGAGATTTAATTAGTTATTTGCACAGTAGTAAAAGTTAAGTGCCAAACATGTTTGAATAGAGTTAATAAGAATTAAAATATTTTAATACAGTCGAAAAATCTACTTATTTTATCGTGTGTATTTCTTGTTGAAAGAAGATTACTGAAATGGACATTTAACTTACTGCAAACAAAAGTTGTATTATGGTATGGTGCTGTCCGTGTCTATGTTGGCATTGGTTACTTTTTGACTAGTAAACTACCATATTCATTGTATTAAGCACACAAGGCACATAAAAATCAAATACATTAATTTTTGTAATTGGCAAAATCTGGAATTTTTTCAAGTTCTGTTTGAAATTTTTTGTTTCCTTAGTTTAGAATAGTTGTAGTTTCCCTCAAAGGTTTTTTGGGGTAGGGACTAAAGGGGATTTTTCCTATATTTTAATGTTTTATTTTTTGTCTGTTTTTTTTTTTTACTTGTAATCTCCATTACTAAGTCAACTTAATGATCCACATACCCCATGACCTATCTCATTATTTTTGAGATAAACATGTTGTAGAATAGCAAAGCCCAAATTTTAGAAACTTATTTTTCATTCAATTTTGATGTTTTTCTTCAAACGATTCTTAAGAAAAAAAGGGTTGATGGATTTTAAAGAAAAACTTCGCTGGTGGGAAATTTAAAATTTTGCCTTGATAAGATGTTTCTGTAGTATGACAACAAATTTTCTGTCTCTTACAGTTTATAAGGGGTCAAAGTGGCATATAAAGTCAATTGTACATGGTATGGAAAATTTTCATTTATAATTCAGTTTTGATGAATTTTTTTTTCAGATTATTCTTTATGAAAAATGCAGCAATTTTTATACTAAATGGTTTGAAGGGTTGCTCTTAATTGGGAAATTCTGTGTCTACACTTACCCAAATTTTCATTTGTGCAACTTTTAAATGTCAACATGCAGCAATCAAATAATGGTGCGCTTGCAAAGCACCTCAAATTCAAAATTATTCTGTATGAAAAATGCAGCAAAAAATCCTTTAATTTGGTTTTGGGGATATGGGTTCAAATTATCACTTGTCCAGTCATATTACTGTGTCCAGGACTTTACTGTGTCTGGCAGGTTACTGTGTCTGCACTTGCCTAGATTTTCATTTGTTCACATGTCAGTGAGCTGCTGTCATATCTCGCTACACTTGCAAAGCATTTCAGTTTAAGTTTAAAATTTGTTTCAGGAGTGGATGGAAGTTCCCCAGGACCAGCTGTTCCTCCAAGCTCTGTTTCACCCCTCCCTGCCACACCTCCTCCTCCTCCCATGATGGAACCTATAAAAGGAGAAGATAGGAAACATTTACGACCAATTGGTGGGGAACGAGCGCAACGAAGAGCACCTGTTGGACCAGGTCCAATCAACAGCATGTCTAATAATTTTACCACAGATTATAAAACAGCAGTGTGGAACCTGGCCTCAGGTTTGTAATTTTGAGTATAATGCTGTTTTCATGTATTTCCATTACCTATATCATGTGAAAAGAAGTTATGTGTGTTTTATCCATATAACTTACTAATGTCATTTGAATGTTTACCCATATACAAATTATTAATGGTTAAATATTTATTAACATGGTTAATGTCAAGTGGCAAATATTTCATGTATATGCAAGAGAAGTTCATATTGAAGTGAAAGAACCTGTTCGTGCTAGACCAACCTGCTAAATCCACTCAAATTTAATATAAATGAATTCATTTGTTGGATTTCCTGCGTGTTTCAAAAAGCTGACTGGACATAGAAATTTTATTCTTAAACCCACGTCTGAAAGGGAAATGCCGATCTCCAATTAAGATTTACAAATTTTTTTTTTATGGAAAATTCACTCGAAAATTTTCTTATCTGGTGCTGTTGAGCCAATTCCAACCAAACTTTAATGGAATGGTCTTTTTGTGGTCCTCTACCAAAATTTTGCCTGGAATCCCTGACAGCCAACCAAGATGGCAGATGCAGCCAGTCTAAGTTAACATGGTACCAATGCGGAATATAATTTTGGCAGAACATTCCAACAAACTTTCTCAAAGGGTCCTATGCTAACTTAGTCGGCTGTGGCATCCATTTTGATTGGTGGGCATGAATGCCCAACATAACTTTGATAGAGGACCATCAGTTTTGTAACAACTGACTCAGTTATTACAGATTGATTGATTGAATGTTGCTTAACGTCCAGTGGCAAATATTTCATGCATATTCAGGACTAGAGCATATTAATGAATGATGATGATGAATGAACACTTCTTTGTACTAGACCAACATTAGCCGGATTTTTAACGTGCTAGCTCACGAAAGCAGCAGTCTGCAGGAAGACATGCCACTTTACCAGACACATTATTCTGACTCTGGGCCGATCAGTCTTTGCTCTTACTCCTTAATGCTGCGTGCTTAGCGGGGAGGCAGCAACTACCAGTTTTAATGTCTTTGTTTTGACCCGGCCGGGGATCTGTATTGCATAGAGAAATGCCTTGTCCGTGCAGGGTATCCAGGTCGTAATAAAGAAAGTTTGGCCATAAACCATTGCAGACAAACTGTTAGGGGAAAACGCTATGTTCAATACTGGATAAAAAATCCTTTCTTAATATATTTCATAAAAAAGTAAGCCTCTTGGGGATAAGCCCTCCTTAAAATTCTTGGTTTATTGTTAATCAACTAACAATTTTGGATGTGGGTAGGTGAATTTTTTTTTCTGAAAGATACCCAAAAATATCTAATTAAAGAAAAAATTCTAAAAATAGAATTTAAAAACAGTGAAGAAAAAAACTTTAGTAGGTAGGTTTTTGATGAGTTGATCATTACAAAGCAAACCGACATTTTTTATGTCCTAGCTGATTAGGCGTCAGGACGTGGGCATTAAGTTTTACCGCTGTCCGCCCCTACAAAATTTTCCGTCAGCAATAACTCAGCAGCCACATGGGAATTATTTGAAATTTGGTATGGGGCTTCAGCATCATAAATTGTATCCTCTATGCAAGTTTTATGCATGTCCCGAATCAACCAGTTATATATAAAAGAGTATATTCTTGGTAAAAAGTATTCATTAAATTTTAAAAGTTTTTTTTTGTTCTTCTTCAATACACATTTCTAAATTGTAAAATCTGCCAGCATTTGTTTTGAAGCCATTTTTATTGTTTGAGGTTATTTGGTTTATACGTTTTTTTATTGTTTTGGAACGTGTTTTAGTTTTATTCTTAACCTGGTTATCGGTTAAATTTAACCTTAAACACGTATTAAGAAAATAAAACACGCCTTATCCTAAAAATGATTAAACCCACAACTTAACTTTTTTCGACTTTACTTAACAAATGACGTGTTTTTAGATGGTGAGTGGCGAAGAAATGGCCGGACATACTAAACATTTGACATCCTAGTTACGGACGTATGATGATTAAGACTGCATAACAATTGTAGGTCCTCGAAGTGTAATGAAATAAAATCAAGAAACCAACCCACACTCCTACTAATCATTCAACAAGGCAATAATAAATAAAACAATAAATCTGTATATATATGTATTGGCATTTATAGATATGATAAATATTCACAATACAAATATCATTATAAACAGGGATGTATATAACAGAATATATATCTAAATATACGTCCCTGTTATAAATAATTACTAGTGAACATATAATATCAAAAATTAAACATATTTTGGCATAAAGTCCGCCAAGCCTTTCAAAGCCGCCAACAAATACAAATTAATATGCACAAATTATATTAAAGACCAAAAAAAAAATTTCCTTCTCATTAATGAAATCTCGACTCTTTAAAACTCATAATTGTAATGAAGGCAGAGACGACCTCCCTATATAGATGAATGTAGATCTAGAGTAGAAGCAATAATCCAAGGAACAGAGCCGTATCCGGGGGACACTTTTCCCTGAAAAGAGTTAGAAGAATCTTATTAGTAATAATTTTTAATTAACTTTATTGCATAATACACCAATATGGGTCAAGCAATACAATACAAAAAATAAACAACATACAATAATATAGCATATATTCAGCAAGATTCCTTGACCGGCGTGGTATACAACTAATATACAACACACATATGAAAATATGAAAATAAAAAATTTCAAAATTAAAACCTTATTAATTAAATAACCCTTATGTGTTTGATAATGTTTTTAAATTTTAAACGCAGTCGTGATGTTCCTGCAAAATTCAAATGTAACCCATCTCTAGGAATCCAGAAGGTTATTATAAGCAGAAAACTTCTGTATAAGTTACAAAATAAATAACAATTTTTCTTCTGCAAAACAATTTTAATTCAGAATTAACTTTATTAATTTTTTGTTGAGTTCTTTCATGATCTACCAGACGAAGAAGTATTGAAATAAACACAATTTTGGCATCTGTTTTTGTCTTAAGTTTATATAATAAATCTCCGTAATAAGACATGATAGTATTAACACTCTGTGATGATGAAATATTGTTTGTTCCTACATGTACTATAACTATATCTAAATTACTTAAATTTATTGCACCCGAAGACACTAGCTCAGTCAATCGTCCTACAGTAGCCCCGGGAAAGGCTTGTGTGGTACAACCTCTTATGTTATCAACATATTTAGGGATAGAAGCAGAAATTATCGTGGCCCTCTTTTCTCGAAAAATACCTATAACAATAAAATTAGACACTTTTCAAAATGTGTGTTTTCATCTTCTCAGCGACAGCTATTTTATTTTCTAGAGTATAACATAAATATTTTTTATAAGCGTCGCTTCTCCAGTCTCCATACAACTGAATTAATTCACTTGGAACTTCAGATGAAAAAGCCCAAGTGGCACCCCTCTTCTGAAACTGTGAGAAGAATAATTGCTGGGGTCCAATCCTAAGTTTTTAACTAAAGCCTTAAAAACACGTTGCATTTGTCTGTATGTTACAGGATATAATTTTCCCCTCTTTTGTAAACAAAAGGCAGGACTAGAATCTGAGGCAGGAACCAAAGATGTCATATTCAAATAAGTTTTACTGGACACAATGGGGAATCTGAAACTAGAGGTATAATCAAACTACGCTCACCGAACTGAATAGTTTTTGACCAGGAATTTTTAACTAAAAGTAAACACTTATGGGAATCAAACGAAATATCACTTCTACACAACTGCTTAGTAGAATCAAAATTGTGTTTTGACTAGGGTACCAAATTAGACTTTCTGAACATCAAGAAAAAGGCATGGAGAAACAGACACCAACACGTAGCATCAAACGGGTTTGACAAATTAAATAGCTCGTGAAATTGTAAAAACATATACGGAGAAACAGGATAAGCACGATTTGAACAGTGTGGATTTAATCTAGCTAAAACTTTTAAGACTTGTTTCAAATGAAATAGATCAAATTAAGGAAACTTATTTTCTGTAAATAAATGTAATATTTTAACACCGCTTATATAATTCTGTATAGATTGCACAGATTTAAAACTCCTGCTTAAAAAATGTGCGTATAAAGTCAAAAAATTTAAAGATGAAGGCAAAGCATCTAGGCCAAAATAAAGACAAAACATAAAATATGCCTCCCACTGTATCTTTAAATTTCTATTTGTGCCTTCTGCTTAAGCCGATCTAGCAGAAATCTTGGTTTGTTCTTTAAGCAAAGACAGCTCTGTAAAATAAATTACCAGTCATGCACAAATTTAAAATATTCGTCATGTACCTCAACTTGACTTAAATTCTTATCCCATGTAGCTTCCCTGAATAATGATCTAAATTTCAAATGAGAATTCCATCTGGAAAGATAGTCTGGTAAACGATTAACCTCCCCTCGAATATGTTTAGCCCTTATTTCGAAGTGACCAAGAGCCGCGTGAAAACAAATTTCTCTGAGACAACTTTGCATGAAGACGTCTTTGGTAGAACCAGTATTCAAAACTTGTACAGAAGATTCGTTGTCACAGTAAACTAAAATTCGTTTGCCGTAAAATAAATCTGCCCACAGTCTAAGGGAGACTACTATAGCTAATATCTCTAAACAATTTATGTGCAGGTTTTTCTTTTTGATGAATGTGGGAAAAACTGCATGAAAAAACTTATCCCCACAAACACCTCCTAACCCGTGTAAACAAGCATCACACGCAAACACTGAATCTGGAAAAGACCACTCTTCAATAGCCATCATCGAAACACCATTATATAATGGTAAAAATACAGACCACCATTTCAAATCCTTTTTAACTGACCGGGGGATGTATCTGAAAATTTTATGACCCTTCCCACTTGAATCAGAAGGGAAAGATGTTCGTAACCAATTAAGTAAGCGACTGACAAAAATTCTACCGGGTCTAACACATCCTGAAATGAAATGCAATTTTCCTAAAATGGATTGTAATTCTTTCAAAGATGCCTTTTTCTTTCTTAACCAGTTTTCAACTAACAGTGAAATTTCTTTCACTCTATCAAGGGTCACCTCTAACATCATCTTGTCTGAATCAAAAATAACCCCTAAAAAAGTCATCCGAGTAGTGGGGGGAACGGCTTTGGCTTTTGCTTCCTCAATACCACAAGATTCAAGTAAATTACCTAAAGTATCATAAGCCTCCCAAGCCTTATCTTTTTTCTCTGCACCCCCAAAATCATCTAAATAATTAACTACCATAAACCCTAATTTAAAGAACATGTATGTGATCGCAGTAGTAATACGTTGGCAAATTTGCGAGCTTGATCGTAGACCCATAGGGAGTACTCTATCTGTAAATAAATAATTATTCCACTGAAATCCAACAAGATGGACATCCCCAGGACAAATTGGAAACTGTCTATACGCCCTTTTAAGGTCCTTCTTAAACATAAGGCTACCCCTGCCCTTGTCTTTCAAAATCCCAACCAAGTCATCTACATTGGGATATGCCAAACCTATTTTTTCACCCAGATATATATCTTTTGAAATAAAATCATTAACTGAATTTCCCGGAGGAAAACTTAGGTCCAAAATGACCCTTCTTTCCTCAGAGTCCTTCTTCGAAACAGAATTTAAGGGCGAAATGTTAAACTCACATACAAATGGATTTTTGTCAAACGGACCTAAGATGGACCCATATGAAGCTTCCTTTTTTAAATAATTAAAAATATCATCTGCAAAATCTCTGGCACCCCTGTGATTTGTTATAGCGATTTCATTTTTGTTTAGTTTTCCTTCAAACCCTATCGGTGCACCAAACTCCAAAAATTCACAAATAATGTTATCGCTATAATCCTGTAAATTTTCTCTAAAAAACTTGATATTGATATTTGATTTCACAGGGATTCTACAACCTAAGAAGTTTGGCACCCCAGACTGTAATACCTTAGTATGTGTTTGGATAATATCACATACATCATATTCACTCAATTTTGTTCGACCTGCCTTTACAATTTCTGACATATCAAAATCATATTCAACAGAACATTTTGTATCAGAATGATTGACATGTGAAACATTTTGTAAATCCAAACACAAATCATCATATAAAATTCGACCATGAGTTTTGCAAAACTTTTCACAATTCTTTTTGAAGTCATCAAAATTCACCTTTTTTGATTCTCCATACTTAATGAAAGAAGGTAAAAATACATCGGCTAAAGGATTGAGAGGGCTACTAAAAGTTACCACATCAGTCTTTTCTAACGCAACCTCTTCATAGCCTAGTCATTCCTTTTGAAGTGGACACAAATCCGAGCATTCTGGATGTGCCAATTTTTTGCCTTCTTTCTTGTAACAAGTAGCACAAATATGTTGTAAAAATCTGTCAATACCCTTAATTTTACCATAGTGTGAAGTAGTCCGAGGGCATTTTTTACGCTGATAAAAACCGCAGTAAAAAACAACCTCATCCTTCTTCTTTACATCCAAATGTTTACCTTTCTGCTCAACTTTTACATATTTAATAAGCAAAGGAGTTTCTATGTCACTAAAATCATGTCCCCACTCAGCAATACCATTTTCAATCTGTCTAATAATATGAGCATATAATTTTTTGATACCCTTCCATTCGTACAATTCATAATAGTAAGCAATCTTTTTTAACAGTAAAATTCTACCGTTCTTTTCTTTTTCATCAATCTTTGAGCTTGAAATAATCTCGAGTTCACCAGCTACAAACAAGTTGAATTCTAAATCATCAAAGCACATCTTAGATCCCGCGTATTCGAATTGCAGCTTTGACTGCGGCCATAACTGTTTTTTAACAACTTCATCTGACGGCTTATCATATATACCTGATTTTTTCTTGTTTTTTGACTTATGTTTCTTAGCACTCTTTAGACTTTCATCGGAACTAGAACTATCACTGCTGTTACTACTACTACTGTTAGAGGATTCGACAGCTAGAATTTGCTTAACCTTGCTCTTTGCCTTAGCCTTAATAACTTCATTAGCTCTCAAATCATTTAAGGATATATCTTTAGCTTTCTTAAATTTCTTATCAGAACTTAAATGATCACCTTTTTGTCTGTCTTGGTCCTTCTTCAGTTCTTTCTTCTGTTGTTCCAGTTCTTTCTGCAGGCGTTCCTTCTCTTTATTTCTCCGCCTTCTCAGTTTTTTCCTTTCTTCCTTCACTTTCTCCAGCTCCTGTTTCAACTTCTCGATTTCGACGTCTGTTTCTGTTTTGTCAGTTGTTCCTTCCGTTCCCGACTTAGAATCTTCGGTACTATCAAGAGCATCAGAATCGGCACCATCTGAGGCAACTTCTATCTCTTTGGTTTTTTCTGCCGTCGTACCAGTCTTCTCGTTGGTTTTTTCTACCGTCTTGCCAGTCTTCTTTGTTTTTACTGGTGTCAGTTCGACATCTACGTCAAAAGTTGTACCTTTATGAAGCTTCTTATAATCCACACCTTTCTTCTCTCTTAAATCCATTCTACCATTCAGCAATTTAGCATCAGACTCTGCCCAAGTAAATCCACGAAAAATTCCAGGCTTCTTAAAAAGGTATCCAGTTAACGTTCAAGTTTTAACGCATAAATTATTTTCCAAGAGTGAAATATGTTTACAGATTTAACCGTATAAATAAGAAACCTAAACATAGAAAATTAAGTAAACCAATCGAAACAAGTGAGTAAGATCTCAAGAATTAATCAACCATGTAAAAATTTAACAGATCTATAAAGGGATTAGAAAAATTCTCGTTCCGCAATTATGTATTTTTAATAATAAAAATAAATCTATTAGCGCTTTACACGCAGAGTGGAATCCAAGCTCTTGATCACTCCAACAAATAAAACGTGTATAGCAAATCGTGCAAAATTTTATACATTTAAAGAACAATGCGAATGACAAAATCCAACAGATGACCTCGACTCCTGACTTAGCACAGGTAAACAATAAATATGTAGGGTTAAACATGTATCACGTGCCAGTCCCAGAACGATACGATATCTAATTAATTTTGAATTAGGTGTCAAATTGTGTTTGCTATATTTGCAAGCTAGCTGAGGTAGTGATTTATTAAATACAAGCAAGTCAATGTTGAACACAGATCCAGGTAGCTGTTTATGTTTGAAGTATGTTAAAAAATGTTCTGATCTATGTTCGTTTCGTTTTCTCTGTTCTGTTGCAATAGTAGAGTAGTTTTGGATGACTTATCTCTATTGTAATGAAAAACTGTACGACAGTCATCGTGAAAGAACTGGCGAGTCTATGCCAATAAAAATAAAGTAATTTAGAAACTTTTATTCGGTTCCAAGTACAAACATTCTAGATACGCTGTGTATTAAAAGGCAGTGGTCATTCGCTTTATCACTTATCATAACGTAATATAATGCAAAATTCGATGATACCAAAGTGTTAGACAGACATCATCAAAACAGACCAGGTCATGGCTAACAAAATGAAATAAAGACAAACAAAGTACACACAATACTACATTGAAAACTAAAGCTGGAGTAACACGAACTCAACCAAAACAGTGGTGATTTCCGGAATATGCTAAACTACTGCTGTTCTACTAGTGTTACCTGTCATTTTACTCAGTAGTCAAAGCCGGTGTTTAATTACAAATGTATTTTCCCTCGTTTCGAATAATATAGTAGTTAAGTATTGTATTATATTTTTCAAAATATGACATGTGACAATTTGTAACCAATTGGATAAGAGTTTATAGGTAATTTATTTGAAAAGTTTGAAAAGTGAGTTCAAAATCATGTTCAAAATCATTCTTTAGCTACCTGTGCAATGGTCCGGTACTACGTTTAGGACTTATGATGGACGCCGAATTGCAAGAGCATATTCACTATGAAAGTTCCAACGCGTTCACTGCTATTCAAAATACCATGATGTCGGATATAAAATCTATTTTAAACAGCCAAATGAGAGAGAGAGAGAGAGAGAGAGAGAGAGAGAGGGAGAGAGAGAGAGAGAGAGAGAGAGAGAGAGAGAGAGACGACTCACAGCTTGTAAAAAATCGAATCGAAAATTTCGGACGGATATAAATTCAAGAAGCGTGCCAATAAAGAACAATTCAAGCTCAAATCCGAAGTTTTGACAAAGTTCAAAGAAGCAGGAACTCAGTTGAAAGCAGAGAGTCTACAAGAAGGAAACATTCTTACATCCACGGAAAAAATGCTGAAGGTATTACGTTACAAAGACATGAAACTGATAAAAAATGTAGATTCTTCGTAGTTGGGTTGGAAATTCGTACAGGAGTATGAGGCCAAACTTCTCGCAGATTATTCTAATAACGAGAAAAAGATCATAAAAGCTAAAAACAGAGCCGAGAAAAACTAAATGCGAGAAGTCCAGAGTCAGGAAATCTAATCGAT
This sequence comes from Geukensia granosissima, assembly GCA_032357055.1. Lineage (NCBI taxonomy): Eukaryota > Metazoa > Mollusca > Bivalvia > Mytilida > Mytilidae > Geukensia > Geukensia granosissima. Next base: position 13,313 of record JAULBM010276678.1, read on the forward strand.
TGCACCCTTACTTTACTAACTCAAAGATCATCCTACCAAAAGTGCTAAAACAAAACCAGGAAGATGGGTGGTGAGAAGGGATATTTTAAGAGGAAGTGTCCAGAAGAGATTAAAGCTTAAAACAAGATAAGTATCAGTCAGATTGATGTAGTATTTGGTAATGATTGATTTACTAATTATTTACCTGTTGTAACAGAGTTTTGAAGCTAAGCGAGCCATCCTTGATGCTTACACCTGTGGGGAGATTAAAAGATCAAATACATGACTGAAGATCAATAGGGTCTAATGATTACTCCTTAAAAAACACCAGGTAACGTGTTATTGGTTAACAACTAGTAAGCTAGGAATAATAAGAACTTGTAACGGAGGAAATAAATAATTTGCTTAAGAAAGCTTGCATTTCGCCAGTTAACAAGGAACCACATGTAGTCAATCATTTGACTGTTGCTTACATCAAACCTAGGTAAGCAAGGTTGGTTTTGGACGTAGGCACGTAAATCCTCACATCAATTTTAATTTAAGAATGAGAACGTTACTTATGCTAGAAGTATATTTAAAAAGGAAAACTTTGTATTTTCCTTTGATTTGAAGTATGCTTTGCACCATATTCCGATTTATCACATAGAACTCTTTCGGGTTTTCAGTGGTGTTCAAAATTGTACGTTTTTAATGTTTTGCAATTTGGTTGAAGTACAGCTTGGATTATTTTCAAGCTGTAACGCCTATGTAGAGAGAACAATGTAAGTTTTTGATCTGAATGGGTACCTCGAGATCGTAGTTTAGACACTGATAGACTAAGCAGATTAAACGATTGCGACGATTGGGGTGTGCAATACACTCTGTTAGACACGAAATGGGGAACACACATGTTTGATCGTTTCTCGATGTATTATAATAGGAAATGTGAGAAATATAATTCGAAAAATTTGATACAATGGTACATGTGGTATTGACGCTAGCTGTCAAGTTTGAATGGTTAAATGACAATAATTCGTTTTTTTCTCCTCCTAATCGCACGCGTGACACTGTTAGAAGAAGATTAAAGATCAAGCTAATTGTACTTTAATAATTCCTGAATTTTTCCGATAATTTTCCGTGATTAATATTTAAAGTGTTTTATTATTTCTAGTATGTATTTTAGTGGATCAAACTTTACACATAAATGTCGAAGTCATAATGGTATTTTTTGGTTAAAAAGTACAAACTTTTGGTTTTGTTGCAACTAGAATTAAATTCTTATACAGTTATTTCCTTTTTGCAGGATTCTGCATCGAGTGGTGTAAAGAACGATCTTATTTGAAGTCATTAGCCGATAGGATGTCGTCTTTTCTTGTGAACTCTATAAGTGAAAACACTGCTATTGCGTATTAGATGGGAAAATTTATTGTAAAAGAGGGTTTTACTGCATTACCAACTCAGCCTTTGCATGTTTCTTTACATTTAACTCATTTGTTGGATTTGGGTGCATCTTGTAACACTATAAATTCAGCTGTGTATAGTATTAGATGGGCTCATCAGTTAAATAATTTTTATGAACCGACAAACAATTCGTTCGTGTCTTCTCTTCAGGAAGCTTGAAAGAGGATAGCTTGTCCTAAAAGGTGCAAAAAGGACCTGATATTCTTATAAAAGTTTGCGAAAAATTGAAGAACTGTAAGATTTATTGATTATTTGTGACATTCTGAGTTTTGCAAAAAATTTTGTATTCATGAAAATTTTCTATGTCATTGAGCAAGAAAAACTGATCAGTGAATGAGGTTTTGATATCTAAGGGAGATACAGTAGCCTGTGAATTTTCTATGCTTCATAAATATTTGAAGATATTTGGGTTGATTTGAAATCCGATAATTTTTTTATTAAACTTATCTTTAGATCGAGGGGTATTTCAAAAATGATATATGAAAATAAGAAGCTTAATTCGTCAAAGTATTCTTAAATGCGTGTCCATTGATTTGAATCTGGGTTTACATTCAATGCGCTCTGATGGTGCAAGCACTTTAAATTTGCAAATTCTGTCAACGAGAGATGTTGGTAGAGGCATGGTAGGTGGAAATGTGACAGTAGTAAGGTTGGATTTGGTTTCATTTGTACCGACAAAAACAACTTTTAATGTCTTGAATACAACGTTGAACTTGTTCCCCTTGTGGATATGTTTGTTTAAAGGAAAGGTTAGATTCAAGGGATCGTTTTAAAATTTGTGAGCTGTATATTTATTGTTTACATAGAACGTAGGATGTGATATCCCTTGTCGTATCAAAACTCTATATTTGCAGCCATATTTGTGTATTAAATCTTTTTGTAGGTTATACAATTTTGTAAAAATCTTGAGAAGCTTGTGATATCTGTATCCCTACTGCAAAATCAGTAAGATGTTAATTGCAATCATTTAAGTCAGAACAATTTATGTAAACACAGGCAAATCGAACTAGTTGTAAAATGTAAACTCCATACGAAAGAGTTTAATGCACGTCCCTATAAAAACGGAAAGTTAACTATAGAAAAAGAAAAATCATCCGTTTTTCATAAATTGTAGTGCATAAACAAACCTGTTCATTTTTTAAAATCCAAATAAAAAAGAGGAAACGATCAATACTGATCATTACTATCGAATTTATTTAAGGTTAACCCCATATCATAAATTTCCTTTGAAAATTTTGGAAACTGGATTATTTAAAACTAAAACATCATCCAGATATCTAAAAGTATTATTCAACTGGTCCACTTAATTCTTATTTGAAGAGCCTTTTTGAATTTTGTTCATAAACTGTGCTTTATAACAATATAAAAATAATTCTGTAATGAGAGGAGAGCAGTTTGTGCCCATTGATATGCCAACTATCTGTCGGTAGATCGTATTGCAAAGTCGTTCATATTTATTATCAAGAAGAAATTCTACCGCTGCTATCATGTCAGATGATTCCAAGAACTATATTTGTTATACAATTGACTAAAAAGGAATTATATTTATTGCAGCATTGAACGAACAACAAGAATTTTTTTAATGACTAATTGATTAGTTATGAAAACTTTTCCTTAAGAAGCGTATGTGGTAAAATCATAACAGTTACTGTCTTGAAGAAAATGGACCTCCGACAGACTTTAGTTTGTCTAAGACATCTAGTGAATTTTTTACACTCCAAAAGCAGTAGTTGATAGACGAATTTTCGTAACATGTATTACAAAAG
>JAULBM010276787.1:0-16494 GCA_032357055.1 Geukensia granosissima
CTCGACTTAACGATATCTGTCTGCCCCTTTGGTATCCTCGAATTCCTTTAACCTAAATTAAAGAGAAACTTTGTAAGAATAATAACTTGTGTTTATATCTTGGAATACCCCATTTGTGGTCTCCAATATGTTGGCGAATAACTGCAGCCCTTCCACAAGCGAGTCAACGGACACAGAAGCGATATGAAAAAGAAACCCTTCCTTCCAGTCACCAAACATATGGTATCTGTTGGTCACTCATCGTGTGACTTTGACAACATGAAGATCACCATCATTGACCACAATAACAACTGGAACGACAAACAGAGAGGCCACCGATAATCATTTTGGATAAAGGAGCTGAAAACATTACATCTAAACGAATAAATAAAACGTACTAAAATTATTTCATGAAGTACTCGTACCTATTAGATAATCTGTCTGAGAGCGGTGTTTTATTTCTTTGGTTCAGTGAGCCAGGTGTATATATTTCTTTTCACTGTTCATAGGTATTTTTAATCTATCGATAAATTTCGAGATGCTTATAAATTAGATTACGGTGTTATTTACCTGATTAAAAACTTACGTCGCACAGGAAGACATATATTCAGTTAAACTTCTTATTACGTCCTCGAAGTGAACACATCGTACATTGATAAAGAACATTTGTTGTTCGAAATATTTGTCCATTTAAAGTGATTCGCCATCTTCACTTATTTTACCTTTTATTAATAGTGATTTTTCATCCTCACTTATTCATTTCGTTGTTGTTGTGCTAGTCTCTAGTCTCTAGACGTATATATTATTTTTATTCTGCACTGTATCGTTTTTCTCTAACGATCCAACGCCTAGAAAGTTCTTTTGTTTGCTATTTCGTCTAGACATTTGTGACAACTCTACAATATACTTCCCCCACCTGATCTCTGAAGCATCAGATGATACAAGGTTAACATCAAATCAATGATAAACGTCTGAAAATTAACCTAACAGTGTTCTGGATAAATTTTGTAACTGCAAATTTTTGTCCTTACGTCAGTGGGATTCGAACTCACGCTGCAAGGACATATCTGGCTTCCATCGCCTGCACTGTGTCCAGCGCCCTAGACCACTCGGCCACCTAGGCTATATAAATATTTAGCTTTCGGTGACCGGTAGATGCCTTTCCACGTCGGCGTATCTAGAGATAGAGCACAGTACATGATGTATTGTTGCGTGCAGATGATATATTTCATTTTTGCTGGCACATTATCCCGAGGCAGCGATTGTAAATCTTTTTCAACCAGCGCACGCCCGTTGAAGTTTATCTATTTATTTTAAAGTCTCTGAGACTCCTTATGGCAACAACTCCTAGCAAACAAGGAGTAGAGAAACATTTTGGATCAAGGAATTGAACACTTTACATCCCAGGGGTATAAACAAAAAACCCCATTAGCTATACCATATACTGTCCCGATTAAATATCTCTACATTATAAATATATAATTTTTTATTTGGTTGGACTTTAAACTCACAAGATTAACATTAGGATTGTGAAAATCGTAAGATAATCTACCTGAGCGAAGTTTACTTTGCACAAGTAAACTTATATTGAGTGTCCCTTTCTTATTCTACCTTGAAGTGAACACATCGTTACATTGAAAAAGAACGTCGGTCGTTCGAAATATTTGTACTTGTAATAATTTCATAGTGGTATTTCATCCATACTATTCCATATTCTAGTGACCTTTTATCTTCACTATTTCTACATTTAAGTGAATGTCCATCTTCAATTTTTCAATTCGGTGTTGTTTTGCGAGTTCATAGACTTATATATATATAAAATAAAACGACAACGAAAAAATAAAAATTCTGCATACATTTTTCAAGAGTACAAGTTCAACAATGCTGAGGAAGTACGGAGAATTTTGATAAGTAATATATACATTTCAAGGTGTAAAAGGAATTCGAAGATACCAAAGGGTTAGACAGAAATTAAGTCGGAAGACAGACAAGACCATGGCCATCAAAATGAAACGAAAGACAACTATAGAACACACAACACTACACTGAAAACTAAATCTGGAGTAACACGAACGCTTCAAAAAACCAGGATGAGTTCAGGTGCTCCGGAAGGGTAAGCAACTCCTGCTCCTCTAGTGGCATCCGTCGTGTTACTCAGTAGTCCAAGTCGGTGTCTGGTCACAATCACCGCTCATTAGTAGAATTAGAAACAAAACATCCAAGATCGAACCACAACAAAAGAATAGAAGTTCTCAAATCTAAATAATCGAAAGATGAAGCCAAACCAGGAGAAGGTACAACTATCCGGTGCAAAACGGCACACTCCAAACCTATCTTAATTTAAAAAAAAACCACACAAAATGACACAACTTATGTAATGGTTGGGGAAATGCAAATAATAATACAACTACTTCAACTGCTACACGATGTGGCTAAAGAACTTTTAGAATTGTTTTTATTCAAGTTTGAAACTAGAAATTGTGACAAAATAGCCTTAATGGTGGAGAATCGAATGTTAAAACTAATTAAGTTAATTTCATTGCAAACGTTATTCAATCGTACTGTATTTAGTGGACAAAGCCGCCTCGATCGTCATTTAATGTAAGTGTGCTCATCTAGAGTTCGGATGTTTATCCAAACACCTTAACAACAGTAGTCTCTGATTCTCCGCTAAGTATGCATTCATGAATAACAGGAATGACTGATCGGCTTTACGTTGGGAAAATAAGTCTTTTTTCCCTTAAACTATTACCCTGCAGGTTAAAAATCAACTAGGTTTACAGCAAGCCTGACTCATAAAACCATAAACATTCGATTTGAATGTAAATCAGTAATTACCATGCTACAATTAATGAAATTTCAAGCATATGGACATCTATTTGGATTAGTTTTTTTAGTAGCACAAAAATACTTTTGACTTTTGTTACGAAGATGGTAACAATGATTACATTAAAAAAAAAACTAGATTTTTTCAAAAAGACGTTTCGCTTTGTGTAGTTTTTAATAATGATTCGATTAATTAAAAAATGTTTCTCATATTTCAGGATCATTTGTAATTTTTGGTTTACAGTCATTTACAATAACAATTAGCAATATGAACAAACTAAAGTTCTTGTTGCGATATTTGGATTACAGATTTGGATATTGGGAGAAAGACAGTTGAAAATGTAAATTGAATTACTACTCATTAGATAGGCGATTTTATAAAGCAACGATGCTAATTCAGATTAAACAAAAATTTTATTGGTGTACAGAGAACCAAAACATACACAGAAACAAAAATAAATAATTCGAGAAGTATTGACAATTTTGATAGAAGCATGTCATAGTTAGGGTTTGAGTGTTTTTAATTAGTTAAAGTAGATAAAAACGCCATTGTAAATATTTGGTTTGCGATTAGTTGCTGGTTCTCAAATTCGTTCCATTGAAATTCGCGTCAAATATTTGCTACGGGACCAATAAAACTTAATTTATGACAACGTTTAATGGAGTAATTGGATAAGCGTTGATATTTCACTGGAATTTGTTCAAATATCAACACCCTGTAGCCTTAAATGAAATAATTTCTATGTAAATTTAAGGATCCCACACATCACTTTAGAACTTCTAAAATGATTAAGTTAAATATCAAGTGTTAAGACAAAATTAGACACAATAAAAAAAACAACATACGCAACAACTTGGGCTAAGACAGAATACAATCTGTTTCGTAAATTTTAAAGAAAGAAATGCAAGGCACTTTTTTTTAGATATTGTGTCGTGCCCCAAGGAAATCAAGTGAATAAAAGACAACAGCTGAACGAGAAAACATGCAGTACACAATCCAGACTTTCTGGTATATTCTTTCTTTTAAACATTCAAAGGTTGATCAAAACCTCAAACTTAATGCATCATAAATGATGTATTTATTGTTCTAAAGAGCAAGCAATCATTTCTGCTAAATGAATGATTGCTGCTTAACGTCCTGCGAGCATTATTTCTGTCATATTCAGGACGGGAAAAAGTAAGCAAACGATAAATCAAATGATTTTTGTTTGTTGGTTGCTTAACGTCCAGTGGTAAACATTCCATGCATATTCAGGACGAAAGTTCACTAATTATCAAGAATAACTGAAAGAGGGGTGGTTTGAGGGACACAACAGGCAAACGGAATACCACTGGAAAATGGGAGGGATGGGCTGGTACGAAAACTTTAGCTTTTTGAAGCGGCATTAGCCTTATCTTCTTCGAAATCTACATCAAAGATCTTTTACGTGCATGAAACTTGGCATTACCCACACAGGTCAACCACTATGGTCAACGGCTAGGCTTTCCGTATTTTAGCATGGCGGCCCTAAACGATAGGGCTCCCCTATCCGCCACCTGGGGATCGAACTGTGTCAGCTCTGTCGGTCGAGCCCTGGAGACCACTCCGTTGCTCAGAACAATAAACCATTATGTAGAATATGAGCAGGGAACCTGTAAAGGAAAGATACATGGGACGTCTTTAACGTCTCATTCTGGACGAAATTGTGAACTTATACACCCCAACAACCAGGGATGACCCTTTTAGATGACTAGTGTTGACGGGACGGAGATGCCTGACGCCTATTCTGTCCTCGACACAACATTTGCGAAGGGGAGTTTGAGTTTCATACATCCAGCTCGAACTAACATATGCCCTATAGCAGGGGGTTCTACCTACAGGCAGAGAAACTGAACGACCCTTTTCTATACCCCGGCCGCCCTCGAGAGTGGTTATCCTTTCGTGCATCATAAATCAAACTGAAAGAAATAAAACAGTTGGTTCAATTTAACAAAAGAAATCTTGCAATCGAAATTCATGTTAAAAAACCATCTGTTCATTATTATTTAACTTGTCTCGAAATGTATCGAAAGTGGAAAAGTTTTTTTTACATGAACATTTATGCAGTATAAAACAGTAGTCTAGCACACGTTGTGTGTTAAAGCAGAACTTGGACAAAAATGAGCAAAAAACGTCTGGATGGTCTAGTTGTAGTCCAGTGTTGAATACCCATGAAAGAGAATCGATGTAAACAGTTCCTAAAAACAAGACAAACTCTAAACGATCAAACAACAGAACAAAGATTGGACTGCAAGAACTTTACAGAACATGAGTAGCGGCGGGTGATAATGGTGTATTATCGAGGCTGGGTCAAACTAAAATTATTAAAATTAGTATTTGACGAATCTCCGCTAAGCTGGCGATATTGGAGGGGATTATAACAAAGACCTGTTGCCTCATCTGAACAACGTGTTGTTATCCTTCTGATTTTTTTCTTTGATCTAACACAATGAAATATTTCCCTAGGGGCATTTATCTATTACAAAGCAAGCTTTGATCTCGTCCTAAATGTTCACGAGATATTTAAAGCCGCACGTGAATAAACAATCGACAAATAAACAAAGATCAAAACCCACACCACAGGAAATCTGTTAAAGGTCTCCGCAAATATCAAAGCGATTTTTGAACTAATTAACGAGGTTACTTGTAAAGCACAATATTTCGAATAAAAATAAAAATGAGTGATGTGGCAAAATTGTAGATGAGGCAGCCATTCACGAAATAACAGTCGAAATTAAATCCTATTACTGTCTTCAATAATAAACTGGAGTCAATACCAAAACGGCAGATTTAAGAGGCCCCCAGCAATTGTAAAATTATTCATTTAACCTATTTGTCCCATTGATTTTGTCTTTTTTATCATACTGATAAAAAGTAAAAAGCCAAAAACAACGAAAAAAGGAAAGAAATTCATGTGATCTACTTTTCTCTGTACAATTGATCACTCCAGTGACCAGTTCATTACTTGAACAAATTAATTTCGAAGGTAATGAAAGCTGCAATATTATTTCTATTTCTTTGTCAATTTAAATATCTAGTTCCATAAAAGCCCATCTATATTTGATGTTACGTCGTTTTGGCTCGTCTATCAACGTCTAGCAGTAACTTGTTGAGAATTGATTAGAAAAATGCCAAAAAGAATTATCTGAGATGACATACAGAATAGTATCGCCAAGCATTTATCTTGACCAAAAACAATCGTCAACCCATTATCACTTAATATCCATTCTCTGAGATAATCGTTATGTTAGTAAAACTATCTATATACCATAATTGACCGCATGCCGTCAATCCAATAATAAATAGATGATCTGAAAGGATTATATTTTCCTACAAGTCTCTATCACTTCACTGTTAGTGATTGATATATATAGTATTCTTACACAATACTTAAATGAACTGTTGCTCCAAGTAAAACAGGCGATTATAAAAATGTCTTTAGCTCCATTTTGAAACGTTTATGTGATAATAGAACTAGATCACAAGGTAAAATTTAAACTAAAATTGTTGAAATTGATTAAATGAGTATTGCTCGATATCCAGCAGCAAAGATTTATTCGTATTCAGGATAAAAGCACATATTTATGTGAAATGACTGAATGAGCCTTGCTTCGTACCACACCGACACGATAAGCAAGCTTTTTAACAGTACAGCAAGACGTTAGACCCTATTTGGACACATTTTTGTGGGCCGGTAAGACTGTTCTTGCAGAGATCGAGTTTAGCGAAAAAGCAGAAATAAAATTTGGATATCTTTGAGTTTGACCAGGCTGGGAATCGAACCAGTGACCTCTCCATTCGTTGCGAGCGCACTATAAGAAATAGGGATATAATTCTAAGTTTTGTTATTGATAAGACAATGTTTATGTTTATTGATTTTTTTCTTTTGCTTATGTAATGTCTTTAAAATTTATGGCTACGTACGTTACTATCACAATGTTCTTTAGAGGCAAATATGATAAAACAGTGTAACAATGATGATCTCTGAATTTCCTTAATAATAACAATGTAGAATTTAACATCACTTCGTTGATCACATGACATTTTCTTGTACTAGTGATTCGCAGCCAACTTTTCAATGGACTGTTTCAGAAATGCAACGGAATTCTTGGAACATCATTGATCTGAGTCATTTAAATTAGTTGGTTTAAACGTCATTTACGAGGACTCCGAGGTTTCGGTATTTGAATATTTGAATAAACCAAGAGGTCGCCACAAAAGAATGAAGCATAAAATGGTATGCAGTATTTAAAAGAATAAAATATTAATATTTGCCACAAATACACAATCAACATCTTTTCCGTATCAAGCACTGCATAATATTCTCGTTAAACTGTTGCTTTAGCTCAATCCAAGTGATATTTACGCTTACAAAAGACGACTCCATGATATTGTAATGAACATACATGACAAGTACCGTTACAGTTAATTTATAAGGCCAATGATATTAGATGTAGTGGAGAAGATACAACATTTGTTTTAAGGTTTTCTATTCATGCAATTTCTAAATAACAGTTCATAGACGAGATTAAGAGTCTTCTATGAGATAATTCTCCAAGTCACTCTGGACCATGAGGTATTCCCAACGCTAAAAAGTTTTCTCTTACTTAGAATAGAACCTGAACGGACGTAATAAAGACGTATTTATTTAAAGGTTCTGGTCATTTCATGTTCTCAGATAGCACGATTTTATATTTAATACCACGGTGCATGAAAAATCCAAACATTTACTTTGAGAAAAAAAAAACCATACCAACCAATCGCATTCCAACATTTTTAAAGATAATATTATATAAATATACGGCATTGCCTTACATGGGAAGGATCATTTTGTCTTGTAATTCCTTTTTTATTCGGGACCAAGAACGCGCATATCTGTAATCGCAGAAATAGCGGAACTTTAGGGCTTTCAAGGAAATTTTGTATGACGCGACCAAACGGTTAAAAATAACTCTAGTCCTGAAACGCAATTCTTTTTTAACGTATTAAACTAGATTTATGACCCTATTAACTGTTTTGCTGACGACTCCTCTTCTATAATTAAAGTTAAACTGATGTCAGTAGAACTCTGCTGTTTCACTGACGTCATATTTAACGTAAGCATTTATTCTGTTCTATGAAATGAAAAGCTACATTAATTTCAGTAGAAAACTCGTAATGCTATTAAACAGTTGTGATGTTTTTTTTTTATAAATTTACAATTTACTCTGCCATTTACTAATGCTGTCTTTTGGATATTAGTACTGTGTCAGGCCTACATGTTACTAAACTCTTCAATAATCCTTCTTGCTAAGTCGAGCTTCCTGATTGTTCTAGAAATGTAATTACAAAAACGTCTAAGTTATATTTGACTGTGATTGATTGATTGATTGATTGTTGTTTTTCGCCACGTCGGCAGAATTTCAGCCATATCGTGGCGAAAACCTGCGTATATCTAAAAATAAAACAAACCATTTGACTTTGAAGATCTATGTATCACTTTGTAAATGAAATTTTCCCAAAAAAAAAATGCTATTATTGTTTTCAGTGTATATTTAAAGTAAGAATTTAATAATGAAACCATGGTCACAACCATTAATCGTTGTGTTTATATTTCGGTTACCATGCTTAACTCGTTCAAAAGTCGTTTTTTTACTAAAAAATATTTTAAATAACTGAGTAAAACAAAAGGACTATCTAATTGTACTTTTGACCTGAAAGAGGCAATTGTGATTGATAAAAAATGCCTTTTTGTCCAGGCCAATTCCAAAGATGAAAATAAAAATAATACATTACTGTTAAAAAATGTCATAAAGATTGATTGATTGTTTTTTTAATGTCCACTGGCAAATATTTCATGCATAACAACTTATCAAACAATAAAACATTGACGGGGTAAGGCCGGGGTATTTAAAAGCCACAGTATGCTAAATTGTTTGGGTAGGGGCGGGAAATTTTGCCTAAGCAACTGGTCACCTGCGGACCTTCTATTGAGAGGTTACTCTTTGAAATGTACATATAGCATATAAAAATAAACTTTATATAATTAACATCGGATCGGTAAACGTGTATTTTTTATCCGGAAAAGTATCTAAATATTAACAAATAATAAACTAAATTAAAACGGAAATATTTTCATAGCAATTAATGTTAACTATGGAAGCTATTCAGGAGGAAAATATCGATAATTAGTTTGGCGAATCCACACTAGATATCTTATAGTTCCTTTAGCTCTTGTTCCTTTTGTTTTCGTTTTATCTTCTAGTTTGTGTAAAATTTGTCTTGTATATTTGTATATATAGTGATTTGATACAGTTTAATACTGAAGCCTATTCATTTTTTATGTTTATAAAAAATACCATAAAGGACCTTTATAGGTGGAGATCACTGTTTTTCTCCACTGCTTGAATTAAAGTTATTTATTTTCTACACAAAAAGGAGGAACTAGACCTTTAGGATTTTATAAAATAAATATTTCAATGAAAACCATTTGTTTAATAAAAATAAAACAAAGCAAAGTTAAATGGATGTCCTCTGAAAATCAGTCAATCACCCACACTACTTAAGTTAAGACACCCACTGCCCACTAATCACATTGTACGAATTTTAATATCAACTCCAATTTTTGGTATTTTCAAATAAGGGAAGCATAATTTAAAGCGAATAGAAAGAATTTAGTTTTTTCATCTTCTGTAATAACAAATTGGTCTTTTACGCAAGATATTTAAACAAGGAAAGTGGCCTTTTACAATAAGATTTTGTCGAAATGTAATGATTTGTTTGTAGATATCAGTGTTAGTATATCAGTTTAAATAATAAATTCAATGGCCGAGATCAACTCAAGGCATTACAACTGAAAACTATTTTTTGTCTGGAACCGGTAAAATCATTTTATTTAGATTGGCTCGTTTGGACTTTATTTCACATTTATCCATTTTTGTTATTCTCGCGCTCAAAACGGGACCATGAATTTCTTGCAATTTATAGGGAATTTATGGCTCATATATAAAGAGTATTGAAGTTTGTTAAAAGTCCTCTATCTTTTATTTGGACGTGTTAGCTGACCGGTCTTGGAAAATCATTAAAACTTACCTGCAGCCTTTAGTTTTATTTAACTTTATACCTAAAGAAATCAAATTAGCCTGTAGTTGATGTAAACTTGCCTGTAGATATCACTCAACCCTATCACTAACAAACGATTTGAGTTTTCAGTGTAGTGTTGTGTGTTCTATGTTTGTCTTTCGTTTCATTTTATTGGCCATGGTCTTGTCTGTCCTCGACTTAACGATTTCTGTCTGCCCCTTTGGTATCTTCGAATTCCTTTGAGTGTGTTCCAATTTTAACTACTCAAAAAAGATCGACTAGCAATGCTTGAAATAAAGTCTGTTGGTAGCCTGCACAAAATTATTGGTTCTCACCGGGAGTACCTGCTTCTTCTCTCAACAGTACAAAAGAATACCACGATATGACCACATTATTTTTAGTAGATCGATACCGTTCCATTCTAAATTTCCACCTTGCAAGTGTTTTAAATAATAAACTCTCACATTCACTAACATCAGCGTAAGAAATGGCTTGCCTTGACATTTTTTCAAGAAACCATTGGATATAAACTTAATCTTTCCAAAAGGTATAAATTTTTTGTAATCACAGACATGTTTAGTTCAATCCATATTTCTTGACAATAATAAAAAAAGAAAAATCGTGGAAAGGGTAGATAAATCTTTATTAAAATTTTTATTACAAAAAAAAAAAACACTATGATTTTGTACATTTTTTTTGGTAACGCGATAACAAGAATACTGAACCCAAAACTTTATTTTGTTTTCTTATAACATTTAATAAAAGCTCTTTTAACAAGTGGTTTTATTTCTTTCTAAAAAAGTTTGCATTTTTTCTATATAAGTTTGTAAGGTTATCTGATATTGTTCCAAAAGAAACTCGAAAATAAGGACGGTGATATATCTATATTTCATTGTTTGAAATCCCTTGAAAAAGATAACATTTCGGACAAGTATGAATAAACACAATCTTTAAAAGGTTCAGTAATGATCTAGCTTATAACGATCGTTAAACCTCATTCAAAGAAACACAATCTATCTTTTTATTGTTATGAGATCTGGATTAAATTTTGTTCTCCATATATGTTCTTCCAGAGGTTCAATATTAAGCAATATAATTCGAAGATACCAAAAGAAAATATTTAAAGTTGTTGATTCAGAAGACAAACTCGACCATTGTCAGCAGAACTAAACAGAGGACAGACATAACCATGGTCAACAAAACTAAACAGAGGACAGACATAACCATGGTCAGCAAAACTAAACAGAGGACAGACATAACCATAGTCAGCAAAACTAAACAGAAGACAGACAAAACCAGGGTCAACAAAACTAAACAGAAGACAGAGAAGACCATGGCAACAAAACTAAACAGAAGACAGACATAACCATTGTCAGCAAAACTAAACAGAAGACAAACACGACCATGGTCAAAAAAAAACAAAAAAAAACAGAGGACAGACAAGACCAGAGTCAACAAAACTTAACAGAACACAAACACGACCATGGTCAACAAAACTAAAAAGAGGCTAGACAAGACCATGGTCAACAAAACTAAACAGAAGACAGAGAAGACCATGGCAACAAAACTAAAAAGAAGACAGACATAACCATGGTCAGCAAAACTAAACAGAAGACAGACAAGACCAGGGTACACAAAACTAAACAGACGACAGAGAAGACCATGGCAATAAAACTAAACAGAAGACAGAGAAGACCATGACAACAAAACTAAACAGAAGACAGACATAACCATGGTCAGCAAAACTAAACAGAAGACAAACACGACCATGGTCAACAAAACAAAACAGAGGACAGACAAGTCCAGGGTCAACAAGACTTAACAGAACACAAACACGACCAAGGTCAACAAAACTAAAAAGAGGCTATACAAGACTATGGTCAACAAAACTAAACAGAAGACAGACATCAGAACACACAACACTGCACTGAAAACTTAAGCTTATATAAAACTAGACCAATGAAAACAAGATCGAGATCAGGGGCTCCGGAAGTCTAAGCAGCCTCTACTTAACTTATGGCACCAGTCGTGTATCTTGGTGATTTAAGCTAGAATTAGTCACAATCTGTTTTAGTGACAATTGGTATATGAACGGTATCTAATTAACGACGGTGAGGAAAAATCAACTGTTTAATGTGAAGTAACTTTCTCTTGGACATTAAGTTTGTGATGGGTTTTTCGTTTTTTCGTGTTTCGTTTGTTCGTTCATGTTTCAAGTCGACGTAAGCAAGATTATGATTAATGCCCTACTTTCTAATTGCAATGAGACATAGGGAAACTCAAGTATGATAATAAAGCATTAGCTCTAATAAGCATCGTGAAAACCTTCAGTAAATAATCCATTAGAAAGTCATCAGAGTGTTTAAAACGCACAACATGAAGTCTTCCAGGCTATTGTGGAAACCCTATGGAAGACACAGATTTAATAACGAGTACATGAGTTTTTATGATGTATGGATTTAATCTAAATTAAAACTAATAAAGAAAGTGTATACTGATAATTATTCAGAACGGAGAAATGAACATACTTAAATCTAGTCAATAAGAGAGGTAAATAACCAGAAAAGTACATGACTGAATGAGGTTTTGCTATCTAATAACGACTTAAGACCGAAATTTATTTCAATTTCAATAGAAAATGCAAAGGACGAATAATAGACATCGCAATTTACATTGCAAATGACGATAAAGTTGTTATCAGACTTATTATTGAACAAGACAAACATTTAAGGAACTATGAACAATTATAAGCCATTTACATTTCAAACTCTAATCCAAATTTATCATACCAAAAAGTACAAAAATCGTCATTAATGTGAATGAAAAAACAAATTAATTTTCAGGTTAAATTCGGGGAATGACATTTTACATTTTTGATAACATTTCATGTGTTTATAATTTGAAAATGCAAGATAATAGCGTACTGAAGATTGATTCTTTGATTTAATTTTAAGTATTTCTTAGTGATAGTAATTTCAAAAGCTCAATTTCTTAATACCTTATTGTCTTTGTGCCAATGCATGATTTTGTGATGAAATAAAGTAAGATACGCAATGTGAGTTTTGGATTATCACATTATATGTATGAGCCAGTCAGTCTGTACGGTTCATAGGTTATTACTCATATTGTATCCATATACACTGTTTGATGTTCTACTTTGGTTTCAGTTGTTAAATATACTGTGTTGTTTATTATTTTGACGCTCCTTTCGGTCTTATATTTATTGTCAAACTATGCAAGTCTAAAGTTGTATTCGCACTGTGACGGATCCTGTATGTTTAATTTCAGAAATAAGGAAGATTTTATTATTAAAGCAACCCAATAGCAGATAACATACGCGTTCTTTTTGTAAGGTTCATAGTGAAATATAACAATGAATATTTGAATATACACAGTAGCCAAAGGTTAAAAAAATATATTATGTTCGCATAATCGTAAAAATCCCTACATCAATGATAGTAAATAGTACAGAAAATATAGAAATAGAAATGGATAAAATAGTTCCTTCAGATCACTATTTTTGTACTTAGGCGGAATCATCAATGAACTGCCAGTCATGAAGAAATATGCCGTTATACTGTAAAAAGGCATTGCCTGTATTGATACAGTTGCAAACAGGTTAAAAAATATAAACGGTTAAAGTATATAGTATTTTTGTTTGACGAAGATTTTTAGACAATTGTATTCGTGTATATAGTAAAGGAAGATGTGGTATGATTTTCTATGAGACAGACATCAAAATCGTGTAAACTACAATCATTCACAGGTTGCGATAAGGCCTTCAGCCATGAAAACACATCTATATACCAGGGCAATTTCAAGCTGTCAAAGACCCAAAACAAAATAAAATGTGATGATATTTACATGTAACAAATATCGGTGAAATATGTATACAATGTAAACAATATTTTGAATATTAGAAAATTACATTATTTACAAAAGTTGTGTTGGGTTCATTTATTTGTTGAAGTACATGGAGGGCGATACAAAGAACTAGTTTTCCACGCTAAATATCCAAAATTAAGAATACGAAACAGTCATTTTTAAAGATGCATTATATCTTTTTCCTAGTTTGATTTTAATTTTGAAAACAAAACAAGACAGTCATTCTTATGTGAGAGTAAATTTTTAGCTTGATTTTAAAGAAAGTATTTTGATTTAAAAAATCAATGCAAAAAGCAAGTCTAGTGTTGAATACCCATGCGAGAGATCAAAAGTAAATATTCCAAAGAGACAAGACAAATTTAAAACAAACTGAAAAATAAAGCGTAAACAAAAAGAACAAAAGCTTAGAATCCACGAACTACTTTACAAAACAGGAGAGAAATCAAGTGCTCGTGAAGAGTACACAATCCCTGTCTTGCGCGCATTACCAGTCGTGGAAACCTTATTCTCAAATCCAGGTTAACGTCAATCCGAGAGAGGTCAACTTATATTTGTATTACCAGTAACAACTCCATAAGTAGTTTAGATACAACGAGCATAAGAGATTTTGAAATTCTAATTTTCAGCATTTAGTCCAGCTCATTCTATATTTCGTTCAGTGCGTAAGGTGCTGGAAAAAGAAAACCGAGCAAGCAAACAATTCCAGTTTTGATTTATACTGCTTTCTTCAATATAAATCGACAATTTCTAAATAAACTGGTGAAGTTAAGTATATGGAGTGAATTACTTACTAAAGTAAAACTATCTAAATATTCAGAAATGTACTTTGACTTGAATTTCAAACTTAATGGTGCATTTACAGTTTAGTTGGGCTTTTGATATTTGTTATAAATGTATGTGAAATGTGGATAGTATATTTCTGGCATTTATTCGATAGTCTTGTTTTTAAATAACTGTATTTAATATCAGTCGTAAACGGATCGTTTGAGCATTGCTTTAGTTACGCATCGAAAGTGGTTAGGAAACACGGCTAGTGAAATTGATCTTTGCACGTTAAAGTTCCAGTTTTAGATACTAATTTCAGCAATTTTGCCAAAAACATTTTCATTCACATATACTTATTTAGAAAATTTCATGTTAAATTTACTAACATTTAAGTATAAAAATGTATTTGTGTATATGAAAAATCCAACAAACAGCGATGCATTTCCTTAATTCCAAGTAAAGTAATTCATTTCTATTTATATTTGCGGAAATAAATAAACTATTTCTTATTTATAGTTAATATCAATTTGATACAATTTCTCATCGTAAGGTTTTTTATGCTCTAAAGCCGCACAGTTAGAAAAATAAATTGACGAAGATTTACCCTATATTCTTAATGACTTGTCTCACCTATAATAGTTCTAAAGTGGGGGTAGTAAAAACAATTTGTCTACATATAACTAAGAACAGACACAATTAACGGATAAATTTCATCCGTCAGACTGCATTAGTCGAAAGTAAGAGTTGCTAAAATGGATGAGATAGCAAACAATTTAAAAGTGTAAAAGCTATCAAATGGGCCATTAAGTTGCAGCAAAAACTGTCATCCATAACAGTTGGTTGACACTTTCTTCATTAGGCGACGGTTTCATTTTATTTCCGACAAATAATTTAATAAATGTTGATTCCTTCTTACGGAAGTCGCAGTCAGTTCTGCTTTTAGAAAAAAAAAGTTTTCTTAGACATATTAAATATCTCTTTTCCCCCAAAATATTAAGTTAAAACTTTCTATTACAATTTATAAAAGAAGTAAAATTTTAAAGAATAAACTTACCTCAAGTTGTTGTCAACCGCTCAAATCCTGAAGAAGCTGCAGAATGGACGACATTCTTCACGTGACTTCTTAAATATAGCGTTTTACAAGGTCATTGGACGGCTCTTTCAAACGATGTCTGCCCACGACTCTAGTTTGTCAATCAAAGACCGATTTTTATTTCCACGTTAATATCAATCAACTAGAAAATTGTTTTCAAAGAGATGTTTGCGATTAATTACGCGAAACCTTTCCCACTTATTTAACAACAAGTCCTTTGAGGAACCAAAAAAAAGAACTTTCGTTGCTAGGCTTTTTTATGAAATATATTGTTCATAAGTGTGAAACGGCAAATAACAAAAAAATATAAGAATACTTAAAATTATAAATTTGATTTAGAATTGATGTATGGGTAGGTTTATAATTAGTGTTAAATACTAAGATGACAATTACGGGGGATTTTGCTACTAAAGTTGTTTACCTAAATTAGACTTCAAAAGTTCATTCGTTAAAAACGAAAACAACTGAACAATTAATCTGATATTGAACAAACATGTTCCTTGAAAGATTGAGTGTTCACTACAGATGTTCTTATATACTTAATAGAATTTGAAGAAAATCAACCATAAAAATTAAACCAACTGAATATAAATGACAATATATGCATATGTTTTGGCAAATTATTTTAACCTATCTGTATTTATTTGATTTTGTTGGAGATTGTGATTTCCTTTTTGAACAAATCAGGGCAGATTTGAGACTATTAATTAGTCTTCTTTTTTATAAGGTCAGAAATTATTATTACTCTAGAAATCCTTATTTAAATATACAAAGTTTACAAGAAAATCTAAGTAAATAAAGTATATAACACAATTACCGAACAAACCAAAGTCCATAAGACATACGGCAAAATAGGTATCACACC